>JAECUM010012862.1:0-62581 GCA_016617855.1 Megalonaias nervosa
TGCACCCTCAAGAAGTGTGCGGACCTCTGTTGTTTCGAGGCACAAATTTCAAAGACGGAAAATGCATTCACGTTTATTATCACGATGAACATTTCGATGCCATTGCCAGTATCATCGGATTCCTGGGATACAGTTATTACTGTGAGAAATGTGACTATAGCTATAAAAATAGGGAGCACCATAAGCATTGTGGATCAAAATGGGAGGGTTGTTTGTCCTCTAAAACCTGTCTGGACGAAGGAAAAGCCTTTCCTGTTACCAACAACATTTGAAGACGCAAGCTTTACAGCAGAAACGTGCTTGTCAAGTCCTGAGATTGTGCCCTACTTGTGGACAAGCGATATGTACCAATAATACCAAGGACCACGTATGTTCAGGAAAGAAACGATGTCACATTTGTGACCAAATCGTGGACTTGGAACACGAATGCGACATTCAAAAATACCATTCCAAACATGAAGAGGAAGATGACCAGAAGAAAGGCAATTTCATCTTTTTCGATTTCGAATGCATGCAAGAGACTGGTATTCACATTCCAAATTTCTGCGTGGCTCATCGAGCGTTCCCGAAGTGCATCCAGGAGCCTAACTTTAGCCATTGTCCTCATTGCAGCAAGATTCCTGGAGGACGTGAAAAAATCTTTCGGCGATCGAACACGCTAGCCGATTTCGCCCAATGGATCTTAGATCCTATCGACGAGACGTGGAGCCAAGTGGAGATTGTCATCCATGCCACGGTGATGGCTCACAATTTCTCGGGACACGATAGACTATTTCTTCTCAGATACTTTACAGAACAAAGTACCGAAAGTCCTAAGTGGCTTTGAACGGAGCCAAAATAATTTCCATGCAAGTGAGACATGTGCAGTTTAAAGATTCGATGAGTTACTTTTCCATGCCTTTGAGATGAAGCCTAAAACGTTTGGAATGAGAAAAATGGTCAAAGGTTATTTTCCTCACTTATACCGAAGCCAATCAACGCCCCATTCTACCCGATTTGCCTCATTCTCACTACTTCGACCCCGACAACATGCGCACCGAGCAACGATGAGCTTTCTACGCTTGGTACCAGACTCACGCCTCGGACCCTTTCGACTTTCAGGAAGAAATGTTAAAATATTGTCGTTCCGACGTTGCTGTGGAAAATTTCGAGAACTGTTCATGGAACATGGAGGGATCGATCCTTTGAAAGAAGCCTTCACCATTGCCAAAGCTTGTTCCTTAGTGTACTGTCACCGATTCATGCCCGAAAACATCCTGGCTGTCATAAGCCCCAAACGACTAACTTTGTCAAACGTCAATACTCGGTCAAAGCCCTACGCTGGCTACATTAGTTGTGCGACAAGGAAGACAAATGGATCCAACACGCCCGCAACAGAGGGGGCGAAAAGACCATCGGAACGTATTCCGTGGATGGTTGGGACTTAGAAAACCCAAGATCTTGTACGAGTTGAACTGATGCTTATTTTAGGGATGCCCTTTCTTTTATCCTCAATGTGGAACTATAAATCAATTTTTACAACCGCCATTGAAGACTTTTACCAGGCCACTTGTCAGCGGCGCTTGAAGTTAGAACAGCAAGGGTAACAAGTGGTGGAAATGTTGGTAGACGGGTGCGATAACTGTTTGAAAATCTAACCCGAGTTTAAACGCATCGTGGAAAGTTACAAGCTGGTGGACCTGCTAAAACCAAGGGACAGTTTGTACGGAGGACGGACGAATACCACCTGTTTGCTGCATGACGTCGACGGGGAGAAAGGAGAAGAAATCAAACACATCGACGTGTGTTCGCGGTGTCTTTACTTGTGAAAATATTGTCCTTTTTCCGCAGTGCACCCGCAATTGCTGACGGAACATATCGACCTGGACAACATTCGACAATACGAAGGATTGATCAAGTCTTGCCTCCCACGAACTTGTACAATCCCGTTTTACCTCACCATTGCCAAGGAAAACTGATGTTTCCTTTGTGCCGTACTTGTGCCGAAACGTGTAACCAAGACCGACCTTATCAGCACACTCAGGAAGAACGCACCATGACGGGAACGTGGGTGCGTGGAATTGTTCAAAGCTCTGGACCTGGGATACCAACTGTTGGACGTGTACGAAATTTACCACTTTCCCAAGACAGAAAAATATCACAAGGGCGACGAGACTCAGAAAGGCATTTTCGGAGACTACGTGAATCCCTTTTTGAAACTGAAAGAAGAAGCCATCGGTTGTCCTGCCTGGTTTCACATTCCCGAAGACCAAAAGAAATTCAAAGAGAAATATTGGGGAGAGGAAAGCATCACTTTAGACCACGTGGAGAAAAACGAAGGAATTCGATCGTTTGCCAAAGTGATGTACAATTGTTTGTGGGGCAAAATGACACAACGACCGTGTTTACCCAAAACGGAGGATTTGACATAACCTTCCCGCTACTTTCAGATGATTCACGAGAAAACTAAAACTATGAAACACGTGGACGTCGTTCGTGAGGATTTCATCTTAGTCAATTAAGAAGAAGAACTGGACTTTGTAGACGAATTTCGAAATGTCATCATCGCGGCCAACGTGACAGCCCATGCTTGCTTAAAACTGTACGAAGCTTTAGAACTGTTGGGAGATCATCTGCTGTATTTTGACACGGACAGTGGCATCCACATCGATCGACTAGGTCACTGTCACCCTGTCATCGAAGGAGACCGTGTCGGACCCTGGATGGACGAGCACACTGACGACAAGATTCTAAGTTTTGCCAGTAGCGGTCCTAAAAATTACGGCTACGAATAGCGACACCGACAAGGAGATGTGCACACCGAGTGTAAATTGAAAGGATTGACTCTCAATTATCGCACCAATCAAGTGGTAAACCTTGGCGTATTGATAGAAGCCTTGCAGTCTGGACAGGATGGAAATTTTAGAGTGACCACCAACGAACCGAACAAGATTGTACGTTTATCCACACACCAAATCGTCAGTCGACCCTTGGAAAAGGTCTATCAAACGGTGTGCCAGAAGCGAGTTCGGCTTCCCAACCACTTCACTTTACCGTACGGTCACGTCGATATTGGTCAGCATATAAAAGGTGACAACGTCCAAAACCAATACTTCATTATAACTACTAACACAAAACTAGTTAGATGAATCCTTTCAAGCAGCAAGTATCAATCGAGAGGAAACTCCAATGCGATGCTGTACCTTGCGATGGCAGGGATGCCTTACGGTGAGACCTCAGCGATTCAGTATAATATCACGGGAACGTTGCTCTGACTATACCTACCGTGGGAGGTGATACTGTGCGTGTCAAACCTGACGGGTACGAAAGCGATGCTACTCGTTATCGTACATCTTTTCACTTTACTGATTTTCGTGGTGGATGTCATCATTATGAAACCATGCGGCTACCACTCTACGGATGTCATCCATAACTGAGCAAACTCTTGCGGATTTCACCATACCCACATCGAAATGAACCTGTGAAAGACGAATATTAGTTCCCTGTACGTTTGCCTGAATACTAAGACTTTCAAAGTCGATTCCAAACTTTCCAAGGAAAATGGCCTAAATATCTGGGAGGACCTACCCCCGAATAATTAGCTAGAGCCCGATTTATCTACTTGGGCAAAGGGGATAAAGTCAAGTGATTCATTTGCGGTATGTCACTTCACGAGTGGGAACAGAAAGATTCCGCTTACCTGGAACATGCTCGATGGTCTCCGCATTGTCACTACGTACCTCTAGTGGGGCGACCTCAGTAATCTCTGGATGGATACTTTACAATAGAACATTCGTGGCTTGCCTGTGGAGTTGAGAGAACGCATTTACCGAGAGCTGGTCAAAATGCAAGTGAAACGCAAACTCAGAATCATTTCTCCATTTTTAAACTATGCTCTTTTCCAAAGTAAACGAAAACTGATTATGGGAGGACACTACTTCAGTCACAAATATAAACGAGGCTATTGGCCACGAGCCAGTGGTTCTTGAATGGATACTTTACAAGAGAACATTCATGATTTGCCTGTGGAGTTGAGAGAACGCATCAGCTACTCGTGGGTGAGAAGGATTGGTTTGTTATTGATTGTATGTACAACAAGGTAGACTTACTGCAACTGATTCCAGAAGAAGAGTTAGAGGATTACCACAATCTTTTACACAACGTAAACTTAGTTCAAGAGGAAACTTCTGAACGGTGTGCGATTTGCAAGTTAGTGACTAAACAATTTAGATTTGCCACTGGAGTACGATTAGCTCTGTGCAGAAGGTACACTTATAGCCTCTGACAAAAAGAGGAATAAAAACGGACTACCATGCCACGACCTTTATCAGTTGTGATACAACAGATTCCGTGGAAGGAAATCAATGAAAATATTCTCAGAGTGTAGGATTACCATCGCATTTTACGAGATTTACGTGTGGTGCGTCTCTTAGTGACTTGGTTTCTTTAATTTCGTTTACCAGCCGATTCCTTGTGGACTCTTTACGAACTGTACCTACCACTCCAAATATGAAAGTGGTCCCTTTAAATGTACACGAGTGACACATTCTGTTATAAGCCTTGCGCTTTCATCTCGATACCTCTCGACCTCTTCGGAAAATAAGATTCGTCAACTTTTAGGCACTGAAGATGTGTACCAAGATGTCTGTGTAGCTTGTGACTTACACCATCACTGGAAAGATGTACGTGACTGGAGATGTTGGGGTTTCGAGGCTTGGATAAAAGAAGTGGCACACTATGCCCAATATTTGTCATGATAAATTCAAACGTTCAGTGAAGAAAGTAAATTTCAAGCCTGTGTTTGTGACAATGCCAGAATAAGAAGAACCCGTCACCGAGGAAAAACCACTCCCTTCAGGAGAGGACCGTTATCGATATTCCCGAAAGGCCATTTCGGGAGGACCCCTGTGTGACTCTGCCAAATGCAGAGACTTTAAAAACATCACACACTGTCCCTAGGACACCACAGCTTGGTCACCAAAAATCTTGTATAGATACTTGTTTATATTCCACTATGATCGTTTTGATGTGTCTTTCATTCATGTACTTAACCATTTGGCTTTTATGTATTTTTCACTTTCATGTTCGATGTTAAAGATTCCAATAAACGTGTCCTGAAAAAATAATAAAACTCTTGTCTTGTCTGTCTTCGTGTCAAAAGTGACATTCCTAACACTACTACCACTACCTCTGCAATCTCTGCTCCCTCTTCCTTCACTGTCAAAGTCATCGACGAAAACTTAGATCGTGCCAGTTGGGAGGCCTTGTATCTTCGGCATCCATTTAACATCTTAATTTCCTGACGTAGTGGTTCAGGCAAATCCGAATGCGTCAAACGTGTGATCGAACATAAACATCATTTGATAGATCGTCATCCTTATTGTGTGGTGTTACAAAGAGTGGCAATCGGCGTACAGGCTCCTGCGAGAAAGTCATGGCGATTCCATCGTGTTTGTAGAAGGCAATCCTGTCAAAGACGACGGGATCGTCTCTGACCCTAGTCAAACACATCTGGTCATCTTCGGAGGGCTTGTAGTGTACACGTCCCCGTCGTCGACTTAACAATAACAACCACAAAAACTACATAAAAATCTCGGTCACTTTGGGTCTGTCTCACACATGGTCAACTAGACGTCCCTTCAGTCTCATCTTCCCGTCAAATTAATACTTCCCTTGTACGGCATTAGTTGCGAAAAAAATCCACAAATACGTGCTCGTGTCTATTAGAAGCCAGTCTCAAAGAAGTCTTACGATGGTTTACGGTGACAGCACGTCAATTACTGCAAGGCATCATTTACATTCCACATCAAACCAAACGCGTTTTTGACAAAAATAAAGTAGCCTTGACGTACCTGGCCGATCCTTGCCTAGACACTCAAACCAAACAGCAATCATTTTGAAACCTGGATTTAACGGGTCTCTACAAGGTGTCATCATTCGTTCCCTCTTAAAATGCGATCCCAATGCTCATAAAGTCCTCCCCTGGAAAAAAGCCACGCCTAAACGTACCCAGAAGAAAAAGAAAAAGAGAAACGTTGTCAAGACCAGGTCACAGCCTCAGAAAAAGTAAAGTCCCCAGAAAAAGAAAAAGAGAAGCCAACAGAAGACAACTTCTTCCCACAAGAGAGGTATTTCGGCTAGGACATGACCTTACATTCGCAAACCACGACCTACAGCAACGGTGACCGCGACTGCAGTAGCCCAACGTTCTTGAACTTCTCCGTTGCTGGTGATGCCAGCCAAACCCAGTTTGACACATGTTCTTCCTAATTTGATGAAAAATTGGAATCCCGCGTCTACAAGAACTTCTCCTCCAGCGGCGACACCCTCTTCCGCTATAGCGGCAGGACCCGCTGCTCACAAAGTAACTGCCCCCAAAATCAAAGCCCAAGAGAGATCGGGCATGTTACAGTTTATTGAATTTGTCCAAGGAAGAACTGTCCCTGTTGAGTCCGTTGCCAATCCTCAACGTCGAGTGATGCCTGTCATCAAGTAGATACGAGGCAAAGACAATCAATGGCGAGGCATTCCAATATCAAGAAAAACAATGGGAAAGAGTGTATTTGTGCTCCTGAAAGCCTAAAGATATCTCCTCAAAGAAGTGCATACCATCATCATCGTCGTTCGTCTGTCCAAAAAGGAAAAGGAAACAGACAAGGACAGTCATGTCATCCGAAAAACACTTAGCCAAACATCGACGTCACTCCCAGAAGAGACACACTCGTGGAAAGGAAAGTAGAAGCCACCAAAGGGGAGGAGTGTTTAGCAATTTGATGGAAAAGACGTCACCTTTCTGACGAAGTGATAGTCCAGAAAAAAATAAAAGGGTGTGTGCCAAGGAATCGACGTCAGTGTAATTTTGTGTGTGTGCCCAGGAACCAACCAACAAACAAGCAAAGACGTCACCCCCCAGAATCCATCCATCCTCTACCCCCAAAGGAAAGAAAAGGAAAGGACTGCCTCGTCGTTTAGCAAAACATTGGGACGTGTTTTACGTCCTGAGCTAACCTTCTCCAACCGTACGAAAACAACACATTCAAACCGCCTCCAAAGACATCATCGATACCGTGTGCGAATGTTGTCTGAATGTCTTGAAAGGCACGATATCTTTGTCTAAATGCCTGAAAGAACGCTTGGCCAAGCATCGACACGTTCGTCGCCAAATGGTCAAGAAGAAAATACTCATCCGTCAAAAGAAAAAGATGTTGGTGCAACGCGGATGAGTTTTGCCCTTTTTGCCCATTTTGTTAGCACCCTTACTGAAAGGAGTATTGGGAACAACGATTATGGGACTCATGCAGAGAGTTGCTTCACACGGAATGGTCAAAGACAAGAAGGACCAAGAAGATAAAAAGAGGACTCTAGATTTAAAACATGTCAGGCGTGACAATTGAAATCCAATGCAAGGACGAAAACTGGCTTTAGTACCTTACAAACGAGGGATGGAATACCATCGTTGGCAGGAACAAAGGACCCCACATTTACCTCCCAATCAGTGTGACACATTCCAGTATAAAACAGACCTGTTCCAGACAATAGGGATCAGAGTTGGTGTGCTTCCGAACACCCAAAGATGTCCACTCAAAGAAGTGCACGCCGCCACCATCGTCGTTCATCTGTCCAAAAAGGAAAAGGAAAAAGAAAAGGTCAGTCACGTCATCCGAAAAAACGCTTAGCCAAGATTCGACGTTGCCCCCAGAAAAACACACTCGTCGAAAGAAAATGAGTAGCCACCAAAAATGAGGATCTTTTGTCAAACCTTCTCCGACAAATAAGATAAAAGGATGCATGTCAAGCCATGGACTTCAGTGTATTTTTTTGCTCCTGAACCAAATAGGTGTGCCCCCAAAGAAGTTCACACCATCGCCGTTCTTCTGTCCAGAAAGGAGAAGGAAAAAGTAAAGGACAGTTACGTCATCCGAAAAACGCTTAGCCAAGATTCGACGTCACCCCCACAAAAGACACACTCGTCCACAAAAGGAGAAGCCACCAAATGGGAGGATTTTTCTTTTTAACGGATAAGTTAGTAAATAAAGTCGCCAAAAAGCTATATGACAAGTTCCAAGAAAAAATAAGATAAACAGACGCATGTCGAGCCATGGAAGTTAGTGTATTTTGTGCATCAAAGATGTCCCCTCATCGTCGTTCTCTTGTCCAAAAAGGAAAAGGACAGTCTCGTTATCCGAAAAAGCGCTTAGCTAAGCAGCATTGTCCCCCCACCCCGAAAAAAACGCAGTCGTCCACAGAAAAGGAGGAACCACCAAAGAGGAGGATTCTTTAGCAATTTTGAAAAACAAATCGTCACCTTTTTCACGAAGCGATATTCCAAAAAAAGGTAATAGGTTTTGTACCAAGCCATCGACATTAGTGCATTTTTGGTGTCTGCCCTGGAGCCAAGCAACAAACAAACAAGATGTCACCCACCAAAAGACATCCTTCATCTCCCCCAAAAGGAAAGAAAAGGAAAGGATTGCCTCCTCGTTTAGTCAAAGATTGGGACATATTGTCCTTCCTGTCCATAGCTTCTCCACCCATGCGAAAACAACTCATTCAAACCGCTTCCAAAGACGTCATCAGTACCGGGAGGGAATGTTGTCTGAATGTCTTGAAAGGAACGATACCTTTGTCTAAACATCAGAAAGAATGCTAAGCCAAACATCGACACGCTCTTCGCCAAATGGTCCAAAAGTAAATACCCATTCATCAAAAGAAAAAGATGTTGGTGCAACGCGGAGGAACTTTCCCCCAGTTAGGACTTCTTACCAAAGCAATACTGGGGTTTGCGTTGGGTATGTTGGGAAGTGTTTCACCCGTCATAGCTCCAGGATAAAAGGGTCATGAAGATAAAAGGGACCTCTGGAGTAAAAAGATCTTAGACGTGACCATTGAAATCCGATGGAAGGACGAAAACTGGTTTTAGTACCTTACAAACATTGGATGGAATACCATCGTTGCAAGAACAACGGACCCCGCATTTACCTCCCAATCCTCATTTGACCGAGATGTCTCATTTACAACATGAACTGCAATCGTTGATGGATCGCAGCGATTTGTTAGAAACGGAAAAATCGCATAGGTATGGTCAACTGTTGCAACGACTGCAACTCTTCAACCAAAAAGCTTTAGACCAAACAGCTCTACCAACTCTGAAAGATTATAAATCCCTGATAAAAAGTCCATCACCGCCACCAGCACCATCCGTCAAGACAGACGCAGCCCTACGGATGCCTGAGGACGAAGAGGCACGAGAAGTCTTTCAAACACCGTCAGCAGCTCCCATCCCCACAAAGATTGCAGCGTCCTTGTTTACCCCTTCCCTTACAGCACATCAAGAAGAACTTAAAGCTTGGGTTAAAAAGCTGATGTCCTCTCCTCCTTTGACAGAAGTCAAAAAGAAAGAAGGGAAACCAGAAGTGAAAAAAGAAAAGAAGATCAAAGTCATCCCATTACCACCACCACCACCACCATCGGCACCAAAACTACCTTCGACTTGTACCCCCGTGGTACATCGGACACATAAAGCCGTTTCCAGACCACTCCCTTATCCCATTAAGAGTTGCATCAGTCAAGAGTGGACAAATTATTTTAAAAAATGGAGAAGGTGTCAGCTAGCATTTACTACGATCCAACCCATCCTGCAGGTTACGGAGGAGTTCAGAAATTGTATCGTATGGGGTCTCCTCTCCAAGATCGAAAAAAAATTTCTGGCCACTCCAATAAAATATTTTTAGTCTTATTTTGAGCTGAAAATGACTACTTAATAAAATTACAAAATAGAAAGTTTTATTGATTTGGTTTAGGATCTGCCCCAATAAAATATTTTTAGTCTTGTTTTAAGCTAAAAATTACTCCTTAATAAAATAGAAAGTTTTATAGGATAATTCTCGGTTTGGTTTAGGATCTGCCTTATTTTGAGTTGAAAATAACTCCTTAATAAAATTACAAAATAGAAAGTTTTATAGGAGAATTCTAGGTTTGGTTTAGGATCTGCCTTCTTAACTACTGAAATTTGGAGGAGGAGGGTGAAAAAAAATGTCAGAATATATTTATTTTGAAGGGGGTGGGGGTCTCTGGTCTAGAATCCGCACTTGGTTGAGGATCCGCCTTCTTAACTACTACTAACCCACACGATTTCGTTATTGCGGTCTGTTCCCCGCATATGGATGTGATATGATATGATGTGATTATGATTTTTAACGTAGCTTTAACAATTTTTCAGTCATATCGCTACGATGTCTGCAGTGTGGCAGTTTATTGTGAAATATGTATGGAAATATGTTCGGTTAGAGGTTTCAGTTTGACGCTGTTGACTTTTGTTCTCAGCTTTTATAGGAATCCTTATTTTTGCAACGGACTCTCCTAACCTTTATAGGGTTCAGCCTCTCTGCTGCTATATGAGAGGTGCTATGTTTTTTTAATTGGCATTGTGTACTGGCTTTTCTCCATGATTATATTTTATGTATATGTATCGATATATTGTATGGTTTACCTTGATCATTAAATGAGTTTTCGGCCTCCATGACTAATGTCTTGTTACTTTTTTAAACAACATATTATGTAACACTCAATTTTGGCGTTTTATGTTTAGCATTTTGTACCTGACATGAGTATAACAATTTGTTTCAAGTAGTTTATCATGATTATTTTATTTTAGTCATTGTCCCAATTTGATGAAAATGGTATTTATATATTTCTGTTTGTAATTATATCCATGTTTCTTTTTATTTTATTTATTAATAGTGATTTCATTTTCTTGCATTTTAATATTTGAAGGAAAGCAGATCAAACTATAGTGTGACTTTTTGTGTAGCTTTTCAAAGATGTCAATCAGTGTTGAAGAAATGTCCATTTTCACTTGCGATAATGTATTACACTGTTTGTTTCTCTTCTGTTTGGTTGATGTTGCTGTTTTATTATTTTTGTGGGGGTTGTTTGGGGTTTTTGTTATTTTATTTTATTTTATTTTTTGTTTTGTTTTGTTTTTGTTTTTTATTTTGTTTTGAGAGTAAGCCACTCAGTAGCTCTTTAACACAGATAAGAGAAATGAAAATGTAAATTTTATTCATATTACTCTTCGCTATTTAGTGAAAAGTTTTTGTCTCATAAAACGGATAAGTGTAATTAGATTGTTCTTCCTCGAGCGGGTTCCGCTTCGGTCTAGAATACTCAAACTTTTCATAATTATGTCCCCTAATTTTACCCTTTCAATAGTGGCAGAGGGCGTTCGTTTTCAGTAGACGAAGATGCCTTGGAAGGAAACTGATTATCTACCCAGCTATGAGGAACTGACCGTTCCTGAATTAACGTTGACCACACCGGTCATGCGAGCTGGGGCACTTCACTTCGGAAAGTACTGTGACAATCAGTGCAAAGTAAATATGAGTAATTACAGTGATGGCAATACACAAGGGGGGGGGGGGGTAAACTACTGTTTCAAGTTCATGGTATAGTCCTACAGTGTAGGACCTCGGCCTTGATATATGTTTTGGCACTAAAACATAAATAACATGTGATACGTCTTACATTGCAGGACTAGTTAAAGTAGACCAACAAGTTTTTCCTCAGCCTATTTTATTCTTTCTTCAAACATGGCTGGTGGTAGTCCTACAACTTAAGACACATCGCCCCGATATTTTTCTTCTGGGTAGGTGATGGGTCTTGCTGCTTAACTAACGGTGTGTAGCATGTTTTGATGTCGACTAACAGTGTAACGAAAATCAAATTTTCAGGAATATCACAACAGGCAACCAATAACGATGCTTTTCTACAAAGTAAAGTTATATATCATGTTTTTGTCTGACTTTACTTACCCTGATGTCTTATCTCGAATAAATTCAAATTCTCACAAAAGAAATTGACCTGTTTTCAAGTTTTGTTGGCCTACATTTCAGTTGGCTGGAAGGCGATGAAAGCCATGATGCTGAAATCGGGTTAGGTTGAAATATCATTCTTTAATGAAACAAATAAAAAATATATTATGCCTATTGGAACTATAAACAATGTTTCATTTCGTTCAAAAAACATATCCCCCACATGAACCTACTTGAACATACTTTGGCATACCTCGACTGATGTCGCATTGTAACAAATTCAAATGTATGTCAATGGAACAGGTAAAATGCGTCCATTTGCTAGTGTCATATTTTGATTCCACCAGGATAAAGACAGCACAGTAAGTATATTAAATACACATAAATTAGTGGAAGAGTGTCGATATAGACTGCCAAGTGTGGGGGATATTCCTGAAACTTTGACTACTCGTTCTGATGTCATCTGACATCAGAACAGGCTACGCAAGGCCATTATTTGGGTAGTAAGACATAGGACTTAAACAAAAACAACATGTGCTATGTCTTACATTGTAGGACTAGGCTGGTGGCGGAGAACAACTGTATAGACATCATCTTTGTTGGAGCGGTCCTACTAAACACCTCAAAGTCAGACAAAGCCTGTTTTGTTTTGCTTAATTCATATATATTTGTATGTATTGTACTATATTAAACTTTATTTTGATAATATTATAATCAAAATAAATGTGTTTTTATGTTGTTTGAATGTAAAATTGGTGCATAGGAAACTTTAGTTGTGTCCCTTTATTTCACAATGTGACGATATTTAATAGAACAAAGGCAGAGTATAACAGTTGTATAACCCATCTGCATGATAAAGGCAGGTTCAATATGACAAAGTCAGATTTAATAATTTTATAACAGAGTTATCTTATTGGGAGACAAATAATATAATGAAAGTATTATATTGCATAAGTTTAATATAAATGTTTAATGTAACAAAAGCAGATAGTTTTCCAAAGACTTAAATGAACCAGATGTCATATGACAAAGGCAGATTAAATGTGACAAAGACAAATTTAATCATTTTAGTAAATAGAATTGCATGAAAAATTTCAAGAAACATTTATCAAAAAACATACATGTACATACATTGACTTTGGTAAGCATTGATTGCATTGTATTTATAATAATTACTGATATGTTTAATTGAAACAAATGTCAGTTATGACTGATACTTAAAAATATCGCAATATAACTGAGATACGAAAGTTTTTCTAAAGTAGAAAACCCTTAGTAATACTTTGAAAAAAAACTATAAAACCTTTACTATTTCTTTCAGGTAATACTGATGGTAACTGCGCCATCATCGGGTCCCACGTTCAAAAATATATCTGACTTTGTTGAATGGAATCTGTGTCATGATTTTTGTATCTGTCTTTGTAAGGGTACTTATATCATTAGAAATATAACTGTTCTTTTAAATATACTTATATTACACTTATTCAATATATAACTTTCGAATTATTATTTGTCTCTCAGCAAGATAATATTTTATAAAATTATTAAATCTGGCTTTGTCACATTGATTCTGCCTTTGTCATACACTGGGTTACATGACTGGCATACTTTTTCTGTCATTGTTCTATTAAATATTTATATTTTACTTGTGCAGTATGATACTGACAAAATATTACTGTGTATTTGTCAATAATATAATTATTTTAAACAACTAGTTAATGAATGTTTGTTAATAATTGTCAGCATATGTCACAATACGAAATAAAGGGAGACAACTAAGGTTGTGTATGTACCAGTACTACTTGGTACCAACATTAAAATACCTTTTTTAAAAATTTTAGCTAAAATATTGTCAAAATGAAGTTAATCTCTACAAATAAAACAAAACTAAACGGGCTTTGTCTGACTTTGCATGGCTTTGTCTGACCTTGTGTTTGGTAGGACCCTTGTTGGACTGTCTGTACCATGACACATACAAATTATTGGGCAGGTCGCTACTATCTATCTAAGGAATAAATATATTTCGACTTACCTGTGTTTCCAGATGGCAAGTATAATCCCTCTTATATTGATTCTTGGCATTAAATCCATTGAAACACCTTTTTAGTATTAATTGCTGTCAGAACAGAACAGCTATATATTCATTGCAAGAGTATCACATCTTAACCCTTAAAGTGCTAGTCGCGACATTAGTGGCGCTGTCAGTTAAGGTCTCATAGCGCTTGTCGCGAATTAAGTCATTTTCTAGGTAAGCAACAATGTATGCATCCTATTACTTCAACTTGTCATGACTGCTTGTAAAACTATATTTGATTGGTATATCGAGGCCCAGAACAAGCATTCCATTGTACTTTACTATGTATTTAGCAAAGAAGTTTTACAAATGCTCGCTTTTGAGCATGTGGTACCTAGAAAAAAATTAAAATGGCTGACGCTGAATACGATGGTGATTTCTTGCAACAAATACTGGCTTCTGATAATGACGATGACAATGGTTTTGAAGGATTTGAGGAGGATGATATTATTGGAGCTGGCAAAGTGTTGATAGAAATACCCATGAGTAATTTTGAGCCAGGAATTGACGTGGAACTGGAGTCTGATGTACATGCTGGCTGGATGAGAAAAGATGACATGCCTGTCAACCCCCCATTCAGTGGTACTTTAAAATTAAATGTCGAGATGGCGAATACTGAACCTATGGACTATTTAAGACTTTTTTTTTATGACGAGTTATTGCATCTGATAGTAGATCAAACAAATCATTATGCAGATCAGAGAGTTCATGGGGCAGACTTGAAGGAGAACAGTCGCATGAAGAAATGGCAGTCTGTCACACCTGAGCAGCTAAAACTCTTTTTCGCATTGATTATAGCAATGGGTTTGGTACATAAATCTAATCTCGATTACTACTGGGCTACTGATGATGAGATATAAACTTCATACTTCAGCAAAAAAATGAGTAGGGATACATTTCTAGCTATTCTAAGTAATTTACACCTGGCAGACAACGAGAACAATCAAGGTGACCCTTTACACAAGATGCCCCCAATGATTGAAAAAAATGAAGCATTTGCTGAGGTTTATTCACCAGATATGAACCTCAGTTTTGATGAGGCTACCTGCCCTTGGAAAGGTTGTCTGACATTTTGAGTTTATAACCCTGCCAAACCTAACAAGTTTGGTATAAAGCTGTTCCAGGTGTGCGAGACAAGCAGTGGATATTGTATTGGCTACCACATTTATGCTGGTAAAACAGGTGGAGACCTTGACAATTATTGTGAAGGACTAGAACTAAACATTGATCAGCTGAGTAAAACAACAAAAATTGTGATTGGTTTGCTCTGCAAGTGTGGTCTTTTGAATAAACGACAGAGTATATATGAATAACTATTATTCATCATCAGAACTTTTTAACGAACTTGAGTTGCTAAATACCTCATCATGTGGAACCTTGCGAACAAATAGAGTTGGTGTTGCAGAGGCAATGAAGGCTAAAAAAAACTAACTAGGGTGAGTGTATTTTTCGCAGAAAGGGCAATTAGCTACTGGTGAAATATCATAACAAACGAGATGTAAATATGATCTCCAGTTTTCATGAAACTGAAGTAGCAGTGATTAATAAGACAAATTTTACAACAAATGCACCTGTAATGAAACTACATGTATTGTGGATTATGTGAAAAACATGGGAGGAGTAGATTTAAGTGACCAATTTAACCAATACAATCCTATAGTAAGGAAATCCAAGAAATGGTGGAGAAAACTATTTTTTCATCCATTGAATGTATGTATTGTTAACGCCTATCAATTGTACCTGAAATTCTCACCTGTGCCGAAGAAACTAAGTCACCATGATTTCCATGTTTCAGTAGTGAAGTCATTGGTTCAGGAAGCAGGAGATGTGTCTGAACCTACTAGGAGAGGAAGAAAATTTGTTGGTGAGCAACCCAAATGCCTCTTTGGGAGGCATTTCCCTGAATTTATTCCAGCTACACCTGGAGCTAAACGAGCACACTTTGCACGTGATTGTGTTGCTTGTAATAAGAGAAAAAAGGACCGTGAGGGATTCAGAAGAAAGCCAACATCTTTCAGATGTGAGATATGCCAGGTGGCACTTTGTGTACCTGATTGTTTCAGGTTATTCCACACACATGTAAATTACAAACAAAGTGAATGTAGTAGTTCAGATGAGTTAGAATAACACCTGAACAGGTAATAAACTCAATAGGTGACTCTGTAAACTCACAAGTTGACATGAAATAATGCAAATATATTAGAATAAATAAGAACTGAAACAATTCTTCATGAACATTTATTCCTGACTTTGGGTGTCTAAACTTACCTCTGACATTCATGGAGTGGATGTTTATAAAACTGTTAGCTTTTCTTGACCTGTGATTTTCACAATTTAGATATAACATTGTAACAGACATAACATGTACATACACATGGTTGAACTACTAAAGACTATAATATTTCTTTGATATATTTGAACCTTTTCATTAAAAAACAAACAAAAATACAGATGAAATACAATGGTAACTTGTTATTTTACCTGTATTTGCACCTGTACATGCAAATATGTTAAACTTACACATGTGCCTTGATGCTAATCTTAAAGTTTAGACATCCACCATCATTTTTCATATGGGGTTTGTGTATCTATTGTGTATTTTTATTGAAATACATGCAATTTAAAGACTGTGCCATTTTCTTCTTTTTTTCTTCAGACAATTCAGCACTGAGGGATCTTGTACTGCAAAACAGTATAGTACTTTAAGGGTGAACCACTGAGCTCCATTGTCTGCAATAGTCATTTCCTGCAGACCAACTTGTAGTTCTCTGCATTGTTTTTCTTCTGACATTATTGGTGGCAAAGACCAGTGGTGCTTGGCACTGTTTGTGCTGGAGTTTTCAGTCTTTGGCTTTGACAGACTATCTACTGCTCTCTGGCAATTATTACATTTATTTTGACTGACCTTTGTACATGGATGTAAAATCCCTCTTCCTTTGAACAATGGCATTAAATCTTTAGGAACACTTTTTTTTTAGTAGTAATCCCTGCCTGAACAAAACACCAGTGTGTCCAACAATTCTTGACCTGACAAATTTTAAGTTGATGATTCATGTGTAGAAGTGGGCCGTCTGATAGCCTATAAGAACCAAATGCTGGAAACTCCTGCACCGATAGTGCCAAATACCATTGGTCTCTGCCACCAATAATATCAGAAAATAAGGGCAGAGAACTACTTGTTCGTCAATCAGTTGCCATTGATATCACACACACTATATAGTTAATAGGCATTGCCTTGTAAAGCTGTTTTTCTTGCCTGCATCAGCAGCTTAAATCTGAGGTAGAGGGCAGCTGAATACAAGAGTGTTCTGCTCTGACATGGATTAATACTAAAAGTGAACCATTGGCTGTGCTTATAAAATCTGACGCCTGGGGCCCCTCTAAGTTCAGATTGTCCCATCCTGTATTCTAAAAGAGCTGCATGTCAGGTTCGTCAAAAACATAATCAAAATTTTCAGAGAAAACTTTAATCTCGCTGATGAAATGTGGAAATGTAATTTCTACATGTTCACATACCTGCCATAATGCATCACAATCCAATTAAAATCAGATTGCCACTGTCCTGTGTGAAGTACAGATTGTAACATGGCACGTCATGTTAAAAACATGATTTTGTTCTCCCAAACCCCTCACACCATTAGGTTTCAAGAAAACGGTTTTCAGTAATCTTTAAAAAAAGACCACTATGTTCAGTATACGCCTGCTACATGTAACATATATAAATGGAAAACAGTCATGATTGGAGCTGATGTAAAACTTTCCTTTGGACAGTTTAAATAGCTGTAATTAAAGGCAAATAGGTCAGGTATAAACCACCATTTCACATATTACTTAATTGGCTGACAATAGCTAGTGAGATGTGTTTGATGACTGCATTAGGTGAGCCCATTGTGCTAATTTGCATAGGTGTGATCAGGACGTGGACCAAGCCAATAAGGGTAAATCAAAGAGATGCTAAGAGTTTGTAGGAGAACAAAAGTTAATACATATCATTGTGCTGAATGAAACTGTTTAAGCCATATGTTTTATGGGTTTTTGACAAATTTGTGGAGAACGGCAAAGTTTCTTTGAAGCCAGATTTTACTGCATTTATAAAATGCAAAGCATGATCATTTCAGTTGTCAAAATTAGTGTTAAAATGTGATTCATAGTTATAGCCAGTTAGGAAGCAATTGGCTATCAATAATATCAGCAAAACCCAACAAAAATAAATTTCAGAACACGTTCATGGAGTTTTACTTTGTGAAGCACCCTAGCAAAACAAAAATAAGGTGGGAGAGAGACAATTCTTTGCACATGCTGCAAACAATATATAGATATATGTCAGCTTGATTCTGACCAGGATACGCTCACAGAATCCAGTAGAGAAGTTTGAACACCAGGACTATCCAGTCTCTAGTGAATGTTGTGATGAATGTAATGACACTTGTATTACTTTCAAACTCCCAAATGAATTTATATTTGTATTGTAGCAATTGCATGGTTGTGTGACAAATAATGTTAAAAGGTGGTAAATTTTGGGCATATAGAAATTAGAGTCCAGGCTTGTGTAATTTCAGTCAGGGCTTGTGATTGTTTTAAGTCACCAGACCTAGGCCTGTGTCAGAAAAGCCTTTCTTTCAGCACTGATTAGGTTTAGTGCCCCAGAATAATAGTAGCTCTGTACATTTAGATCAGCGAGTTCTTCTGTGCATCTTTTTTCCTGATAATGACTAATTTTGGAGAATGCTATTCTGCTGTGCTTATGGATTATTGGGCCACTTGCAACTAGCAATCTTCATAATTAATTTTTCAAACCAATGGCAAACGTCAAAAGTATACTTTTCCAAACTAAATTTCAATGACGGAAGGAAAAAATAGCTTACCTTAATATTTTCGGATAATAACTATAAGACTGATTGTAACCAAACATATATTGTGTTAAAAATGAGAAATGAGAAACACACTGTATTTTTCTTTTACATATTCCCTTATTAAAGAATATATCATACAGCTAAAAAGTTTTTCTGACATTGCCGTCTCATAATCAGTATCTTCATGACTTCACTGCTACTACCTTCTGACCTAAAATGTGTGTCACTATGTGAACTTGACAGCCAATCGGATATGTCCAGTAAGGACATTTTTAATGAGACCTTGCTGTACATACAGCCAGATCAGTAATGAAAATTTGAAATGGAAGGTGAACCGCTTTAAGTGTAAACACTTGTGTATGCTCCATTGCACATGTTTAAAAAGTTTTTCACATTTCTTCTTTTTATACCATAATGTAAGAAAAATCAACCTGGATAATAAAGTCATAATTTTCACCTCCATTTGCTACTAGAGGAGGCTTAATTATTCCAGTTAGAAAATAATACCCATACTATTTTTTCTAGTCTGATGCATTTTATTTGACTCCACCATCAGTTGTTAATGTTTCAAATGGAGATAGGCAGAATATAATGACAGGATTATTCAGATTAAATAGTAGTTCTGATACGGTGGGAAAATTGATTGATTTTGGTCAATATTTTTTGTTTGAATTCAAATATTTATTTACATTTCATTGATTATTTATTCTCCTGGGAGGCCTGTGAAGTTAGAAATGTAGCTAGCACTGAGTAAAAAATATTGGGCCTTGGGCTTCAGACTGTTACTTACCTGGAAGACTATGCTAATTATTACATTTATTTTGAAAAGCTTGGAATGTTTTTTCAGACAGCTAACTACCTTTGTCTTGTGAAAAGTAAACTTGCATACTTGTAACAGTGTCTGCTAGCATTGTTGTGAAAATGCATCAATAAAAGCTGCACAGTCTTGAAAATACTAGTAACCTAAGTCAAGTGTAACCTTCAGTGACCAGATGAAATCACCAACTTTGACAGGTCAAAATCATAGATCATGCAATAGCTTGTTGAAATAGAAAATGTATCATTAAAGTGATATCTTGATCATTGAAAAGTTACACTGTTGACTCGAATACCATTAAGAATTTGAAAGCTATGAAATTTCTCTAGTTAATTGCTTTGGCTCTTATTATATAGGTATGTGAGGGGTCATTAATGAGAAGGGTTTTAAACCATTAGGGTTCATGGAAGTGTGTTGGGGAAAAAAGTGTGCTTCTTCCAGACCTGGAAAAAGTATGGGAAATAAAGATTATGCCCAAAAGGCCCCCCCCCCCCCCAAAACACGGTATGGAATTTTAGGTTGTATTTTTTTTATTGTTGCTTGAACATGTTCATGTTGTTGAACTAATGTTTATCTTAACAGCATCGTTTGGTGCATGGGCTGCATCATAGCAGTTCATTGCAGTGGCAATACATGCATAACCTATTACCCACATGTGATTGGTAGATATTATTTGAGATCGCACGGATACCACATGATTGGTAGCTATTATTTGAGATCACATGGATACCACATGATCATTTATAGTGAACCAAACTATGATTACATGTGCCTGAGGCAGGGCTGTGGGGGAGCCAAGCCTCTGGGTCCAATATGTGTGAAATTCTCATTAAACATACCATTTCTCCCAGTCTTGCATCCTGTAGATAAGCCTTGTTGTAACCTTTTGGTCAGCCTTTGGCCAAATTTTGGACTGCCTGACTTGAGTAAACAGCTGATGAAACCATTGTGGCTAATTAACTATTAATCCATAACTCTGTAATTACCGGTATCTTATGAAAAGGACTGCCCATCTGAACTTCTCTGATATGACTTCAAAGAAACAGATGTTCTGCAGTGTGTTTATACATTTATGGTAGGCACCTTGAGATTGTTTGGCAAAAAATTGAGTCCCATTTTCTTTATAACAGTATTTAAATTAGTTCAACACATCAAAGTCATGAGTCATCAACGCTTTCTCAGAGTTTATTTTGGACAATACTGTCTCGTCATCAGTTCTTCATAAAAATAACCGCTGTTTAATTATGTGTGATTTAGACTTGGGCCCTTACAGTATCAGTAAACAATTTTTAAAAGTTCAGAAAGGGATGTTGACTCTTAAAAACGAGTCAACAAAAGCCAGTTTCATTTTTTGGGAAAAAGGCTTGTGATGAAAATGACCATAACGCAAAATAATTTTAGTGAAAGCGAGGGCATAAATGAGGACAAAGAGAACCTGAACTCAGAATGTGCATAAATGAGGACAAAGAGAACTGAACTCAGAATGTGCATAAATGAGGACAAAGAGAACATGAACTCAGAATGTTTTCTAAGACAGATTCTTGGGTAATTTCTCATTTTGTGTTTAATGACACAAAATTCTGTGTACATGTGAGTGGTGGCAATCTTGATGGTGTTGATGACAACCATGTTTATTATCTGACTGCTGTTATTCACTATATCTGTTCATTTAGTTTTCTGTTTTAAATACCTTTATAATTAAAAAAATTATTTATTGCAAAAATATAAATCCCATTTTATTAGTTGAAGAAAAAATGTCTTGAGGTACATGCACAAGAAAAAACTTATCCCAGTAGGGTCACTGCCTTTAATACATGCTCCATTTGACTGCTGATATTTGAGTATCAGTAGCTAAAACTTGTGAGACTTCATCTTGACAACATTTAACATCTGCTGTCACAAGCTGTCAGGGTACCCTTTTGGTACCAGTATTAGTCATCTTCTCTTTTGAGCCCACATTTTATGACATACCCACTTAATGTTGCAAAGCTGATCAAAGCATTTGATGCATGGAACTACTGTGCTTTTTACACATTAAACTAAGGAAAGTTTTGGTGCATTTCACAGTATAGTGTTCATTAAGGTGGACAACAATATCTTGTAAAGAATGTTTGACAGTAAGTTTTCAGATGAAGCTGGTGTGCAAAGTGACATTAAACATGAAATTTTAACAACTCTAGATAAAGTAAGAAAGTCTTGTGGAGTCAAGATTCAAGGTATGGTTAGAAACACTCCACATTTGGACCAAACTTGATGCCATGTTTAATTCCCACAAGATATTACACAATGTAAATCATCTAAAATAATAAATAGAGCTAAAATCCATTTAATCTTCAGAGTTTCAAAAATATGGTCTGCTCAGTAGTGTAGCTAAGATATTTGGGCCTCTATGCAAAACTTACCGATGGGCTCCTGCCTAATCTATAGTGTAAAAATTATAATTCATGGGCCACTATGATTGCGTGGTCTTTCTATATGGTAGCTACACCCTTGGCTCTGCTGAATTACATTTTTTTAAGAGCAATTTTAAATGGAAGGACTTAAAATTTGTCTATTAAAATTACAGAGGAATAAGATTTGTCTAGCAAATCTGAAGATAAAACTGACGAACATTTGCATCATAATAGGTCGGCTGTTACAGAGAGCAGCAGCTAGTTTTTATATGACCCAGTTTAGAAGTATACATCATTTATGTAGTGTTAGATCACTCGGAGGACAATGAGGGAAATCTTGTGATTGTTCAAGTAGAAAATAAAAAGAAAATGGATCAACACTGCATTATTGTTTAGAATTTTCTTGTTAAAATATATCCATATGGATATAAGAAATCTGGTCTACATGTTCGAAAGAGAATTTTTGATTTTTTAATTCTATGCTTAAATTGTCACTTTATATACATTAATAATATGTTGTGTTTATTGAAAAGATAAAAATAGAGTTTGTATATACACGTACTGTAAATTAATGGACTTTCTGTTTAAACTTGAATGTATTTAATTACTGTTAGTTCTTAAAATTTGTCCATAAATTTGCTTGGAAGTAGAATGCAAGAGAAGGGGCCAAAACCTGTGTTCCATTTGAGAAGAAGGAAAACATTTAGTTGCTTGTTGCTGTAGATTAAATCCATTCTTATATCACATACAGCATTTTTAAAACTCATTGCTGAAGAGTAAATCCATATTTGAAATACAGACCGACCAATGGTGCAACTGCACATTTTATGTAGGCTTAGTCAAGGTTAAATACATTTAAATTTTGAGGGTGTTGTACGCTATCATTCATGAAACACCAAATGCCTAAAAAAAATTGTTTTTAAGTGTACATTAATTTCTTTTAAAAGACTGAATAAAAGTGGGTAATAAATACAAAACCAACATAACTACTGTGTTCCAAGTCAAGGGAAAAAACTTGTTTGCTGTGGCATGGGACCTTAGTCTCAGTCTGATGGCCTCATCATTCCTATGCTGTATCAAACTCATTCTTTGCACTCGCTTGGAACATAATACATATGTAGATTTTTGTCTATATGTCTCACTTTTTCTCCTTAGGAACAACTCTTAAAGCAATTTGCACTGTTTAAAAATGAAGTTGTTTATTTTGAATTAGTTTTTTACATACGCTGCTTGGTATATTTTTTTTTTATTCCTTATGGACTTCATTTAATGATGGTAAACTTCATCAATATACATGGTACAGTGCAATGCTAGGTTTATTAATGAAAGTGAATGGTGATGCTATTTGATTGTAGAGAATAGGAAAATGTGATGAAACTGATTTGAAAAAAGAGATAGTAGGGTGCGTTAGGTTATAAAATTGCTTTGGACAATTACTGAATAATTGTTTGTTTTCATTATGATCTTATAAAAAAGACTAATGGTTGAATCAATATATCTAATAAAATGATGATAATATACCTTCTTCATGTTCCGTTCCATTCTTTGTAAAAATAAAGTAAGGGACTCCTAAATTTATATGATGGACTCTATGAAATAGTCTGGAGACTCCTGGTTCCAGGAGTGAAGAGTCCAGGACTTTTAATCCTGAAACTCAATTGAGAGTCCTGGCTTGAGGAGTCTTGAACAAATTACAAAGGGAAGAGATATGTAATTTTCATGATTCTAACCCACTCTAGTACCAAGCTTGTTTCAGTTACATTACAGCTCTCGTGGGTTTCTTTTAATTCCCCACACTTGGCAGTGGCATGAAGTCAGGTGGAGAGGGTTTAAAAAAAAAAAGACCTCCACCATCTCTTTGAACATCCTGATGGAGTTGCCATGGCATCTTGTAGAGAATAGCTCTGTACAATTGGTAACTGAAACGCTGATATATCGCTTGTTTTATGGTCGAAAACGATAGATATGACACGGAAATTTTAATCAGCATTTTGAAATTATCAACTTTTAGTAAGAAGCTATATAATTGGTTACATTTTCTTTCTAAACGACATTCTTAGTACACTGTAATTAAAGATATTCAAGGAAATTTCGATCAATGAAAATGTCACTTATGCCTAGTGTAGGCAGTACATTAATATTTAAAAGTCAATTAAAAAAATTTTATTAAGTAAAATTCGTGTTTTAATTCTATTTTTTAGTTCCTCTTAAGTGTAATCATCATAATGCAATTTCCTCAGTAAGCGTTATGGCGTAGTTTGAACCCTCCATGAAGGAAGTTTTACAAATGCATATATAAAATACAGGCCACCTTGAAAACCCAAAATGTCTGATTCCTGACATTCATAATTGTTCGCCAAATAATGGCTGGTGATAATGATGATGACAATTTTTAAAGCTATTAAGTATGTTGGATTATTGGAGCAGGGAAATTGTTAATTGAGATACAAGCGGGCTATTTTGAGCCCGAAAATGGTGTTAAATATGAGACAGATGTACATGCTAAATGGACTAAACATAAAGGCATGATGGTCAGTCTCCCTTTCAGTGGTATTTCAAAATTAAATGTAGAAGGGCAGAATAATGAGCCTAATTAAAATACAGACAATTTAAAAGTAGAATGCAGTTGTCATTTTTATATCAAGCAGTTTAGCCCTGTGAATTATATGCCACAAAACCATATTTCCATACCAGCATTAAGATGAACTGAATAAGTAAAGATGAAAAAAATGAATTTAACAAGTAAAGATATTTATTGGAATACCTCTGTCTGCACAAGCAGACTGTGGCATTGATGGACTAAAAATCCTAATACAGCATACAACTAGAGGTGACATCTGTTAAAAATTTTGATTTCAGTAGAGCTGTAAAAAATGTGGAGTGTTGAAGTGTTAGGTAAATTCTGAACCATGACTGTTTCCTCCTCCCATTCCTTCTTTTCTACTCTTCTGTCTTTCGGTGACACAGGGTGAAGTCCTCCATAAGATATAATCCTGGAGTTATCTCTCCTTGAATTGTACATGGGGACCAAATTAGGAATTTCTCTTTCTGTGGAGAGATATTTAACCAGTGAATGAAGGTACCAATGGAATAAATAAAATTACCACAAAATCAGCAAGAGGAAGATTTCAAGCAGTTGAAGTTTATTGCCTTGTGTACATTTTTTTAAAACAAATTATAGAATAGGACTGGTTGTTGTCAATAGTTTTCCTTCTTCACTAATAAATACAAGTATATGTGGCCACAGCAGTCTTTTGAATATGCAGGAAGTACAATGTGATAGATTTTGTTGGTATTCATCCTCATTCCCATGCCTGGATTGTTTTAGTTCAGATTTTCTTTGCACAAGGAAGTTTCTTTATTGCTTCTGTTTTGAAGATAACACCGTAATATCTTCCAAGCTTAAGTTAGACATGAAATTGGTAATAAGTTGTTTTTTCACAATATTAATGCAGTTCAAAACAAAGGGTCTAGTGCCTAAAGTGAGTTAAATGGGGCCACCATTAAATAGCCTAAAACGCTGAATGAAACTCACTGACAGCCAACAAGTAATGTGTTTGAAAGTATTTTTGTTTTCTTATCATTGATGAGAATTGCACATAAATATATGATAACTATATCTCTATCTGTAATCTGCATACTGGAAATACAGCTCGTATGTCAACATACATAAGGGGCACACCTATCTTTCAAAGATGGAAAGACCATCACATGTATCGATATGTATTGTATCACAGGCTGTGTATCATGAATCATATCGATATGCAGCATACTTGTATCGTTTCACTCAAAGTTGTTACCTCTGTTTACCCCTTTGAAAGCCATGATATATCCTACCATGGGCAGGGAACTTTACTCCAATTACCTTGGCACTAAAAAATACCTACTTGTGTTGCTGAGCCTAAAAACACCAAAATGAACCAAATGAACTTAAAATATGGGCTTATATTATAGATCATGTACGAATTCTATAAAGCAGGAGATCCATGCATATTAATAAGGTTCCCTGAACATTATGAATCACAGTCCATCTTTTAGTAGCTTGCTTAGCCATTAAACCATATAAACATATGGCATTACCTAGCAGCCCCCATGCATCAAAGCATGAATATCATCATCCTTAACTCACCTGGTCATTCAGATGTGTAATTAGGGTATTGCCCAGAAACCCTCATACATCAAGGTATAAGAATTATACATTCTTTTCTAACACACCTGGCCATTAAAGCTATGTAATTGAGGTATTGTGCAGCAGTCCTCATGCTTCCAAAAGTGTCATTTTTGTAACTCACCTGCCCATTATATTGTGTGTACTCGTGCATCAAGATGTGTGTGTCATGCATCCTATTGTAATTGACCAGGTCATAGACCAGCTGCTTATTTACCTTTATGCTATTTTCCTTTCAGGAGTTCATGCTTTGTTATCATGAAACTCTGGATCCCAGAAAATGTTTAAATGAGGGGAAGGAAGTAACTCGGTGTGGATTTGAATTTTTTGGCAAAGTGAAGAAGCATTGTGCTGATGAATTTACAAAGTTCCATGAGTGCATCGACTTTTCCTCCAGAGATCTGATCTTTAAGCCGTAAGTCACAGAGCTTAGTGCTTATTAATACAGTGTCCAGTCATGTGAGTAGTAATTAAGTCATAGTTCTCTGTCTTGTCAAGTGTTTGCTTATTAAGTCGCAGTGTTCAGTCATATCAAGCAGATGCTCATTTTGTCACAGTGCTTTGTCTTGTTAAGACACTGCTTTTTGTTAAGGTCTGTTAATGGTAAACTAAGATTAGAATATCCAATTTTCCTCAGATGTAGGGTTGTTGCTGTGCAAGGAACTTGACATCACATGAGATTTAACTCTGTTTTGTGCATGGTTAGTTTACTTCTTATTGGGAATTGAATTACAGTAGTTCCTTATTTTAACAAATGGTTTGGAGTCTTTGTTTTGTAATAGCGAGACATCCATTATTATGAAGCATTATCTTTATGTGTAAGTGCTGTCCGGGGTGCAGTGGTCATGTTTTTATACCGTATTTCATGTATTTTTTCGTACACTAAAAAAATAAAATTATTAATTTCATTGTACGAAAAATTATATGTAAAATAAATAATTATCATTTGGTGGTACTGACTGTGTACAAAAAATAAAGGGATCATACCTGAACAAGTTATATGGAACACACGCTACTTGACAACCTAATGGTACAAATTTATAACATAAACGTACATTTTCTGTCTCCTCGTGCTCTCAACTCTAGAATCTGATTATAATGAAAATAAAAGTCCACAAAAAGATTTTTGTTGTTATTAGTGAATGAGAGGGAGAGAGAAAGAGAGAGAATTTTTGTTATTAGTGAACGAGAGAGAGAGAGGATTATGTCTCAGAGTGCAAGCTCGTCTGCATTTAGAGCATATGTAGCTGTTATGTTGTGTAATGTTGGCAAAATGATTAAGATTGAACATGTATTAGTTATGGGTATTATTTATTGGTAAATTGTATGCAACAATACGAGTCCACATTGTCAAGAAATTAAGTGCAAATTGTATTTTTACAGCAACAATAATATCGTTATCAAATTGCAGTAAAAATTAAGAACTTGAAATCACATTTTAGTTAATGCACGTGAGCGTGCGTTTGTGTGTGTGTGTGCGAGAGAGAGAGAGAGAGGAAACAAAATTTTGTTAGTGTACAAGACCATATTTATTCAGGGTGGTTTTAATTTGTAGTTTTTGCAAAGAGTAAAAAAGACTGTTTTCAGTTACCTGACGCGTTTGATAATCTTCACATATTATGACCCTACTATATTCCATTATCAATAAACACCGCTAAATCAACAATTCATTCTTGTTTTAATTACAATGCACATTGTCACAACAACCACATGGCTTTGCAGTGTTATGTACACGGTAATAAAAAATGCTTAGTACTTTGGTTATTCCAGTTGAAAACAGATCGAGGGCAAGAATCGACAGTAGAGGTCAAATCAGCGAGGCTGCCAGTAGGGAAATGAGGCTCTCTTTAGGGAAATGAAAATCTGTCAATGTGCTGTTGAAGCCATTGTCCATACAGCAGATGTTATAAGGACAAGCAATCATATGCATTACTTGTTATTTGAACTCGTCAATAAAGATAATAGTGGTTTATATCGTAGAATAGATTTGCATTAAAATGTTAATTATATCCAAGTCAAAACAGAAAAAGCACTTAAAAGATAGTATATGTATATATACGAATCTATTTAACGGAGTCTGTGACTGACAAGGTTTTTATATTTTATGTTTGTATGACTATAATGAAACAACAAGACTAGTTGACCAGTGGTCTGTGGTCTTCACTTTTGCATGTACTGAGATGTAATTTTTGTTGGATAAGAAAACATCAAAGGGGTTCCAAATTCGTTTTAAAATGCACGTGGTGTTTTGTTACGGTAATGGACTTAATAAGGAGAACTAATTAACGATAATATTTAAGGTATGGTCTGTGAAGTCCTTTGTCCATTTGTCAGTAAACACCAGTAGATATTTTAGTGACAATAACAGAGCTTATGCACATAGGCGCCTGTTGGATTTTTTGTTTGGGGGGGTCAGGATTTTTTTCGGGAGTGGGGTGGGGTCAGTTAGTCACAGCCAGGAGAGTCAGTATAGTTAGCAGTCTGAAACTAAAGCTAATATTTACTAAGCGTTGAACAGAATCTTGTGACATATTTTCAGCTTCATTTGCATGATTAAACTTGTAAGAATTTATATATAATATATTTGCAGTATGATTTCCAGGGGAGTCATGTGAGCCCCCCTCAACCTATGCTACGGGCACCCATGCTTATGCATCAATCATTTTATTTTCTCACCAAGAATTAATTATTAATTTTTGTAAAAACAAAATGGCAATATGGTATTTTTGATCTTTTTTTGCAAACGTAAATCTGCTTAGTAGAAATTTTATGTCCGATAATTTAATGGATTTTTGGAAAAATGCAAAGCGATATGTATGAAAAATTATGATGCATTTAAATAATTATTATTTTGATAACTGGATTGTGTATGAAAAATTAAAGGGTACAAAAAAATACATGCAATATGGTACTAAGTAATTCTCAATAGTAAGTTTTGAGGGTTTACAGTATCTGATTGCATCGCCTCCAATTATGTTAATGAATAGATCAAATTTATTTTCTCTTGAATGGTTTCAGAAGATAGACTTTTCATGTTTTGTTAATGACTTGTTTATAGTTACGATTTTTTGCATGTTTTTACAGAAATTAGTATATTTTATGATGTATATTGCATGAGGTGAAAGTTTTGTTTATGTGATATTCAGTATTTTACAATCTTGATGATTTCGCTCTATTTTCTTTGTCATTTGTTACATGGCATTTGATTGGTTTACAGTAAAACAGTCCTTGACTGTGGCTTTGTTCTTTTACATCGTTGCATAGTACTTATATATAGGGCACCCAATCACGACCTATAAAAATATGACAATTTTGAAGCCATTCAAAGTAAGTTTCAGTATTTTTTTTTTTTTTTTTTTTTTGTAGATCATCATAAATAAAGAAAATAATTTGCATTAGTGGCTGTATATCTTTTCAGTTATGTGGCTGGCCTTTAAGAGGGCTGTTATATGGGTCGCCATGTCAGCAGAATTCAGTTTGTTTTATCAAATATCTCTAATTCTTTGTTATTATTTTTATTATGTCACTCTGTTGACTAATCTGTAATCATTCTGAACATTTCTGTGTAAAAGCTCTCATGTATGTCTTTGTCTTGTTGTCTTGGTAGTATTGGTACTTTGTATCACCACACCCTTTGAACAGAAAGTCAGTTGAGATAGAGTATTATTCCATCAAAAAGGCACCATCACTTATATGCATATGGAGGAGCCATATTGTGTTATTCACCTCCTTCCTATCATATCCATCACAGTTCTTCCTTCTGCTCAACAATTTTTGAAGAACTGAATTGAAACCAATTTTAATATAATGCATTTTAAGAAGACCTAATTAAGGTCTGATTGACACTGTTATTTGGATATTGTAATTGGATATTGTATGTCCTTTGTGGACCCAGTTCGAGTTTTAAATGTGCTTGTTGTTTGCATTATATTGCAATGTTCTAGCATCAATCAGTGGTCATTTTATTTAGATCCCCCCTCCCTTTTGCAAGTTTTTGGACAAATTTGGTCTTGATATTTTGTCAGGTTTAAAGTGTAATGAATCAATATTTGTATCACAGGGATCAGATCAGGCTTGGTGTTTGGAGGGGGTGGTATTTGTATTTGTGTGAAATAGTCACATCAAATGATCAGCAAATACCCTGCCTCCTTTTTGTCCAAAAAATGAACTCATTGCTATTTTGCGCCAAACAGTGAATCCATCAATATTCTGCATCAAAAACAGTGAATGACATATTGTGAGTTTCTTTTCTGATTAAAAAAAACACACAGATGTGAGATGTATGTTAAATCTCAAGTATGTTTATACCAGCACACCCATAATGTAAAAGAATTCTGAATCTCGTTTGTGTTTCCGTTGAAAATGTTATGGAAGGTGCTGGTTTGCTTTCAACATGTATTAGTCACACATTTTGTGTAAAAGTTAGTATTTAATTAGTATTTTGTGTATTTATTACTAACTTGCACAGGTAAAGACATAGTTGTTGACGATTTTCAATGCAAAATTTGACTCAAACTATTCACATCTCCCAGTGTTTTTATTCCTTCATGTGAGTAACAGTAAGAGTGCAGAAGTCACTACAACTGAATTTCAAGTCATGCACAACCTGTGGATAAATTTCAAGATTGCTCTCCATTTCCTCACATTTACTTGAATACACTGGTCAGTGTAGGGAGGGCAAAAGAAAATTAAAGTTGATATTGGGCTCCCCTATATGCAAGTCACTTGGGGCTCATTACATTTTTTCAGTGTCACTGATGCTGCTAAAAGAGTTAGCAAAGAGCAGTCAGATCAAAAACTGGACAAAAGCAACAAACTTTGTTGTAGCCATAAATATTTTTGGTACAACAACGTGCTGACATTAAAATTGTATTTGTGATAATTGTTTTATGAATGGCAACACAATTGGCCAGAAGATTGTAGAGGCTAGTGTTAACCTGTATTGGCTGAGCTATCTCTGTTGTACGGAGAAGTTTCTGGTTTTATTTAATTTTCTTGATTTTATATTTAAAATAAAATACACAGACCGCTCCGGTGGCCTAGTGGTTAGAGCATCCACCTCAGATGTGGGAGGTTGTGGGTTTGATCCCTGGTCGAGTCATACCAAAGACTTACAAAAATGATACTAACAGCTGCCTCGCTTTGCGCTCAGCATTAAGAGGTTAGTGTTAGGACTGGTCGGCCTCGTGTCGGGATAATGTGACTGGGTGGGACATCATGCTGCGTCTGCAGCATGATGCCCTAGTGCTAGACATCACTTTAAACTGCCGCACTGCAGACATCGTAGTGATATGACTGAAAAATTGTTAAAGCTATGTTAAAAATCCAAATCACACATCACAAAATATACAATTTTCTGAACAGATTACTGTTAGAAGTTCTTACTGTGAACAGTATTTTTCACAAAAGCACAGTTGGATTTGAGAAAGTTAAGTGCATATATGTTTAGAATTCTTCCCTAGTTCTGACCTGGAGTAAATCAGATTTCTTCATCATAATTTACAGAGAGGTTTGTTTGCATTGTAGCACCTGTATTTGTTTTTTCCAGATGCAAGAAACAGCAGAAGATTTTTGATGACTGTATGCGGGAGAAAGTTGGAATAGAGAGGCCACCTGTTGGATATTTTAGCTTGACACGTGTTCACCATACTGAGCGGCCCAAACATACACTGCCTGAAATACCACTTCCAGATCCTATTCCAGATCCACCGAGTGTAGAGGGTCGTATACCCAAGCATAAACACTGGCCCAAACATGGATTGCTTTCCTAGTTTTTATTTCGGTGTGTGACAGATAAAACATTGTTAGAGTATTGGAAGGTTTTAATAATAGACTAAGTAACAGTAATACAGATGGTTTTTCTGAGTTGCATATGAATAGCATTAAGTAACTTATAAGATTTTAATAAAATTAATGAAGTCAAAGTTATTGTTTCTTCCTTAAAAGCCCCTCCAGCTAAGGAACTGAATTTATAATCATCCCAGGAGACTTATTTGAAGTAGCAGAATCCCAATTTGTCAATGGTGTATTTGGGAACCATAATTTATTAAAATTCTGGACATTTCAGACTGCTGCTTGTGGAATTGTCTTATTTATAAGTACAGTCACATCTGTTATGAGAGACCACCCCTTCTGCCAGCAAAAAGTGGTCTCTCTAGACAGGTGGTCTCTCATAGCAGGTTTGTACAAAAAGACCAGTTTCCAAGGTCCAGTTTCAGAACAATTTAAAGAAAAATAACCACAATCACTGTACATATATTCTATTCTTTATTAATAGTTCTTGCTAAAATATTGTATGCATTCATCTAAAAACATAATTATATAGCAGTAAGTGTGTGACACACACATGACTTTGGAACATGAGGTCATGAGTTTCCACTGGCAAGAATATTCTCTTTTTCTTTGATGACACTCTAATATCCAAGACTGTGTTGATGAAATTACAAACAATATTGTCCAATCACCATAGAATCTGTGCCTTGTAATTTCACATTATTGAATCGTGTCAGCTGGGCATATCTTCTCATAAAGTCGATGACATCTTCCAAAGGCTGTAATTCATACGAATCAAAATACTCCACACAACCCTCTTTAGGGAAGTAGACTTCTACCCAGTGGGTTCCTGGGAGATGACTGTCGTCTGTGTTGATGACATAAGCTTGATGGTGTTTAGGTTTGCGATGAGGTAGTTCATCATTAGCACACATGACAGGATTCCAAGAAGCAGTGTACGAACTGTTGATCAAAAGGTAATAAAGTTCCCAGGTATCCATTTTGTTGTTTTTCTTGTTTTTTTGTTTTTTTTCCACAGGTAATAAGTCATCAATTTAATTCTGACCTTTTGGTTGAAAATCTCTGACAAGTAACCGTTTCTTTGTTTTGTCTCCGCACTCTGAGCTAAAAGAGCTTCGATGCGATAGATCTCCAGAGTAGTCGGTGGAGGAGAGGAATGATCACGCAAATCTTTATACCACTGATGCAACTCTGCATCTTCTGAGATGAGACTCCAGATACTCGTCCAATTTTTCTTCTTGACTCATCATCAGACACTTATCGTGTTGAATTTGACTGGGATGATCGTTTTGACATCCATAACAATCTTTCTTGGTCAATTCTGTAATTTTATCTGCCAGGTGTTTGGAAAAACAGGACACTAAATGTTGTTCTTCTTCTGGCCATTTGGACGTTACCACCACCTCCTCTTCGTCTTTGTCTTGGGGTTCTGCCTCCACGGTAACCTCCCATTCCATTTCCAAAGATTCTTCACCATTCAAAGAGGGGTAAGAGTCTTCCGTAGTTTCTAATAGTCTAGAATGACTTCTCTCAAACTGTTGATTTCTATGGTATTATCAAATTCGGCATACAGGATGACGTTCACCGTCTCGGCGAGAGCTTCTGCAAACTGAAGTTCCACCCTCAGTTGACCAGATTTTATATGGTGGAAATGTCCCTTGTTGCTGCCTTGGTCTGGAGAGAAATCAAAGGCCCACAAAGTGTAACCTCCTGCATAATCTTCATACGAAATTCCAGGACCGGTGTTGGTTCCTACCTGTCCGGTAACTTCGTACAGGGACAAGTACAATCTCAAGTAATTCTTCTGGGCAAAGTTAGGTTCGAAGGGTCTGGTAGACAAGGTCTTGCCATCGTGACTGACTTCAGTCTTGAACACTGTAGTGCATTTGTAGATCTTGCAGAGAAGAACTGGGGGATTTAGTGGTCATTGTAGAGGTAACGGTTGAGGCTGTGTTGAAGGGCATGATGGTCACTTTTTTATAGTCGATGATTTGCGAAGCGTCGATCCAAGAGTCGAAACTCGGCAGATATTCTTTCCAATGTACTTTGACTTCTTTGACATGACGTTTTCCCACTTTATGAGTTCTTCGAATGAGAATGCTTTCGATGTTGTACACTTCGTCTTCCTTTTTGGTTATACGTTGTAACTCCGGCAAGTAAAACGTTCCTTTAAACACTTCCCCGTTCATGTCTTCCAATTTATAGACGGGAGGATGACGGCCACACACTCGTTCAGTGACACGAGACAATTCGGTGGTCCCGTTAGGTATGTAACCTTTGTCGAAAGTTCGTTTGGTTTTTGCCAATGCGCACCCAATCTCCTGCTGCCAACACTCCGCCTTTCTTGGGGACAGTCATCGTCGGGGACGTACCAAACAGGAGTTCGAAGACGGTCACTTCGTTGTTGGTAGTCACTTCTTTGGGGGGGGGGGGCACGTCCGATGCTACGATGGTAAGATTGGTTGTACGCTTGGACTAGGTGCGGTAAGACGTCGATGTACTTGAGAGTGTGTTGATGCGTAAAATATTTCCATATGCGTTCTTTCAAGGTGTGTTGAAAATGTCCCACATTGCTGGCTTTGGTTTCGGATTTCTCGGTGGTGGAAAAATGAAGTCACGTTTTCTTTAATTCTTTATGGAAAGCTTGGTTCAAGATTCGTTGCCTTTGTCGGTTTGCCATCGAAGAGGGTGACAACCTCTTTCTTTCAACACCAGTTTGAGGAGTCGCACTAACTCACTGCTCGATTTGGAAGTCAATGACACAACCCAGGAAAATTTGGAAAAGACATCGATGACACAAAACAAATATTTGTAGCCACGATTGTAGGTGGCCAAATGAGAGACATCGGCTAAATTGGCTTGCCATTGATGATCGATGCCCTCCACTCGTGTGCGACTTCTGGAAAATTTTCGTCGAATGGGTTTGTGTAAGGTGTACGTGACTTGTTCTTGTAACCATCGTTGCACTTGAGGTAAACGGACACTTTTCAGTCGAGTTTTGGCAGCACGATACAATTTCTGAACTCCTCCGTAACCTGCAGGATGGAATGGATCTTAGTAAATGCTGGCTGACACCTTCTCCATTTTTTCATAAGTTATCCACTCTGCGCTGATGCTAATCTGGATGGGGTGAGTGGGTGGTTTAGAAACGGCTGTACGTGTCCGATATGCCGCGGGAGTAGAAGTCAAAGGTAGTGGTGGTGGTGGTAATGAGATGGCTTTGGTCTTTTAATTTTTTACTTCTGGTTTCCCTTCTTTCTTTTTGACTTCTGTTGAATGAGGAGTGGACATCATCTTTTTAACCGATGCTTTAAGTTCTACTCGTTGGGGTGTAGGGGAAGGGTCAACAAGGACGCTGCAATCTTACTAGGTATGGGAGCTGCTGACGGTGTTTGAAAGACTTCTCGTACCTGTTCTTCCTCAGGCATCCGTGGGACTGCGTTTGTGTTGACCGCTGCTGGTGGTGGTGGTGGTGTTCGTAATGAACTTTTCATCAGAGCCTTAAAATCTTTCAGAGTTGGCGGAGCTGTTTCGTCTAAAGCTTTCTGGTGAAAGAGTTGCAGTCGTTGCAACAGTTAACCGTACCTTTGCGATTTTTCCGTTTCTGACAAATCGCTGAGATCCGTCGACGATTGCAATTCGTGTTGCAACTGGGTCATTTCGGTCAAATGAGGATTGAGAGTTAAATGTTGGATCCGTTGTTCTTGCCAACGATGGTTTTCCATCCATCGTTTGTAAGGTACTAAAGCCAGTTTTCGTCCTTCCATTGGGTTTCAACGGTCACGTCTGAGATCTTTTAAATCTACAGTCCTCCTTTTATCTTCTTGGTCCTTTTTATCTTTGACCCATTCCTTGTGAAGCAGCTCCATGCATGAGTCCATAATCGTTGTTCCCAATACTCCTTTCAGTTAGGGTGTTAACAACATGGGCAAAAAGGACAAAAATCCTCCGCGTTTCACCAACATCTTTTTCTTTTGACGAATGGGTATTTTCTTCTTGATCATTTGGCGAAGAACGTGTCGATGCTTGGCTAAGCATTCTTTCTGGTGTTTAGACAAAGGTATCGTGGCTTTCAAGACATTCAGACAACGTTCGCACACGGTATCGATGACGTCTTTGGAGGCGGTTTGAATGAGTTGCTTTCGTATGGCTGGAGAAGCTTTGGACAGGACGGACAACACGACCCAATGTTTGTTGATTGGATCCGGGACACACACACACACAAATACACTGACGTCGATGACTTGGCACATATCCTTTTATCTTTATTTGGACTATCGCTTCATTAAAAAGGTGACTTTTACCCCGATATTGCTAAAAAAAAGTCCGCCCCTTTGGTGTCTTCTTCTTTTCTTTGGACGAGTGTGCCATTTCTGGGGGTGGCGTCGATGTTTGGCTGAGCGTTTTTTTCGGATGACGTGACTGCCCTTGTCTTTTACATTTTCCTTTTTGGACCGAAGAAAGACGATAGTGACGGTGTGCACTTCTTTGAGGAGACATCTCTGGGAGTCCAGGAGCACAAAAACACTCTTTCCCATCGTTTACCTCGGGTCTTTTTTATACCGGTATGCGTCGCCACTGATTGTCTTTACGTGGTATCAACTTGATGACAGGCATCACTCGGCGTTGAGGGGTTTGCAACGGACTAAATAGGGACAGTTCCTGCTTTGATAAATCCAGTAAACTCTTTAACATGCCCGATCTCTCTTGGACTTTGATTTTGAGGGGAGGTACTTTGTGAGCAGCAGCCACAGGCGCTAAAGAGGAAGATGGTGTGACCGCTGGAGGAGATTTTTTGGAGACGCGTGTTTCCAACTTTTCATCAAATTAGGAGGAACATGTGTGAAATTGGGTTTGGCTGGCATCACCAGCAACGGAGAAGTGGAAGAACCTGACGCAAGTGGAGACGCGGTCACCGTTGTGGCAGGTCGTGGTTTGCGAATGTAAGGTCGTGTCCTAGACGAAGTACCTCTCTTGTGGGAAGAAGCTGTTTTCTGGAGGCTTTTCTTTTTCTTTTTCTGGAGACTTTTCTTTTTCTTTTTCTGGATGCTTTTCTTTTTCTGAGGCTGTGACCTGGTCTTGACACCGTTGCTCTTTTTCTTTTTCTTCTGGGTACGTTGGGGAGTGGCTTTCTTCTTGGGGACGACTTTGGGAGCATTGGGATCCCATTTTAAGAGGGAACGAATGATGACACCTCCTAGAGAACCGCTACCTCGATGTTTCAAAATGATTTGCTTTTTGGTTTGAGTGTCGATGCGAGGGTTGGCCAGTTGCGTCAAGGCTACTTTGTTTCTGTCAAAAACGCGTTTGGATTCATGTGGAATGTGAATGATGCCTTGCAGTTATTCACTTGCTGTCACCGTAAACCATCGTAATACTTCTTTGAGATTGGCTTCTTAGACACAATCACGTATTTGTTGACAATTGACGATGTGTGAGACAGACCCAAAGTGACCGAGGTTTTTATAGAGTTTTTTTAGTTGTTATTGTTAAGTCGACAACGAGGACGTGAACACGACAGGTCCTCCCTCTTGGCTCCAGTGGTGAAACAGATGGGTACGAAATCTCAAATAACCGGGGGTTGTGGGTTTGAAATCCACGAGTAAATAGGTGTGTGGGGTTTGAGTGGATCTCATACGCATGAGTTATCCAAGGCGTTCCTAACTGTTTGGCTAAGACTTGTACTTGTGATTTATCTCTAAGACTTTTTAACAAGACCACGTAATGAGCATTGAGACTGATCGTAGGATGGGCTTTATTTTGTTAAAACAAATTTTGGGCGATGTAAATGACACTGGCATTATGACGATGCCCTTTGAGCGTAAACCAGTTTAATTTCTTCTTCGTCTTCTCGTAACATGTTGTCGAAGATGACCAGATGTGTTTGACTGGGGTCAGACACGATCCCGTCGTCTTCGACAGGAATGCCTTCCACAAAGACGATGGAATCGCCTTGACTTTCTCGCAGGAGGCTGTACGCCGATTGCCACTCTTTGTAACACCACACGATTCGTTGAGGTGGACGATCGATCAAATGATGTTTATGTTCGATCAAACGTTTGACAAATTGGATTTTGCCTCAACCACTGGGTCCGGCAATTAACATGTTAAAGGGATGGCGAAGATAGAAGCCCTCCCAAATGCCACGATCTAAGTTTTCTTCGGTGACTTTGAAAGTGGAGGGAGATGGAGCAGAGACAATAGAGGTAGACATAGTAGTGCAGGGAATGTCACTTTTGACACGAAGACAGACAAGACAAGAGTTTTTATATTTTTTCAGGACACGTTTATTGCAAACCTTAAAGTTGAACACGAAAGACAAAATACATAAAAGCCAAATGGTTTAGTATATGCATGAAATACACATCAAAACGATCAGAGTGGAATATAAACATGTCTCTATAACATTTTTGGTGATGAAGGTGTGGTGTCCTAGGGACAGTGTGTAATGTTATTAAAGTCACTACACTTGGCACAGTCACACAGGTGTCCTCCCGGAATGGTCTGTCGGGGATGTCGATGACGGTCCTGTCCTGAAGGGAGTGGTTTTCCTCGGTGGACGGTTCTTCTTCTGACACTGTCACTAACACAGGTTTAAAAGTTACTTTTTGCACTGAAAGTTGGAATTTAGGATCACAAATCTTGGGCATAGTGTGCCACTTCGTTTGTCCAAACCTCGAAGCCCAAACTTTTCCAGTCACGTACATCTTTCCAGTAAGGGTGTAAGTCACAAGCTACACACTCATCGTCGTATACATCTTCAGCACCTAAAATTTAACGAATCTATTTCTCCCGTAGAGATCGAGAAGTATCGAGATGAAAGCTCAAGGCTTTTAACAGAACGAGTCTTTCGTGTACATCTAAAGCGACCACTTTCATGTTTTGGGTGGTATGTACTGTTCGTAAACAGTCCACAAGGAATCAGTTGGTAAACGAAATCCCAGAAAGGAAGTCACTAACACGCACACCACACGACGACCCCAATTCAATGGACACAGTTCTCGCAGCACGCATGATAAAGTTTGTGGCATGGTAGTCAGTTCTTGTACCTCTTTTTGTCGGTGGTAATAAATGTACTTTTTGCACAGAATTGGTCGTTTTCCGTCGACGTATCCAAAATATTTAGTCACTAACTCACACGACACATGTAGCACAGACATCTCTTGAAACAAGATTAGTCCGTGTAAAAGATTTTGGTAACCCTCTAACTCTTCCTCAGGAATTCGTTGTAGTATGGTGAACCTGTAAGAAGTAGGATGAGTAGCAGCCAAAGTCTTCTGGTCCTCGTCCAGTTGAACAATCTCTGTCAACTGTATAAATTTCACATGAATCAATCCTCTTATAGCATTTAGGTACCAGTGGTTCTAACATCGGTGTCGTAACGGATGCAATTGTTCTTTGCGTTTCACTTGTATTTTGACAAACTCTTGGTAAATGCGTTCTCTGAACTCCACAAGCAAACCACGAATGTTCTCTTGTAAAGTATCCATGATCATGTCAGTCTGTGTTTAAACCCACGTTGAGGGCCACTTATAATTGTCCTTATTTTCTTCAAAAACTACTCCTAGAGCAAAAGTAACGAACGTAGTGAGTAATATCTAGCCACTGCAGTTCCAGGAAACGGTGAAGAATGTCATTAAAATTTTCTAACGTAAATGGTCTAAAGCGGAATTTTCGGAAGAACGCACACTTGATCCAGAGAAATCTGAATTGTTTGTTGACTTTTGTCAATTTCCTCTTGTTAATTTCTCGACATAAAAGTTTCTCAGTCACCAATTGAGATTTTGCTCTGACAAATCCCTGCCAAACATTCTCATAGATTTTCATTTGCAATTCGTTTGGTAATCTTTGAATATTATTTTTTACATGGGGTTTAAATACTTGTGGAGGTGTATTCCAACTGTTGACTCCTACCCAAGCCGGTTTCTTAAACGACATGGTATGCCACTTCGATGACTAGGGTCCCACTAAAGGTAGGTAGTCACAATCCGGAGACCATCGAGCATGTTCCAGGTAAGCCGAGTCTTTCGGCTCGCCCTGGTGAAGTGACACACCGTAACTGAAGCACTTGACTTTATCCCCTTCGCCCAAGTAGAAAAATCCGGCTCTGGTTAATTCTTCGAGGGTAGGTCCTTCCAGATATTTTGGCCATTTCTCTTGGAGAGTTTGGACTCCACTTTCAAAGTCGCAGTATTCGGGCAAACGCACGAAAGTTCGTCTTTCACTGGTTCATTTCGATGAGGGTACGGTGAAATCCGCAGGAGTTAGCTCTTGGTTGGATGACATCCGTAGTGTGGTAGTCGCATGGTTTCGCGTGGAGGATGACATCCACAAATAAAGTGAAAAGATGTACGATAAAGAGTAGCATAGCTTCTCATTCGTCAGGTCTGACACGCACAGCATCACTTTCCATGGAACGTATAGGCATAGCAAAGTTCCCATGATGTGATACTAAATCGCTGAGGTCACATCGTACGGCATCCCTGCCATCGCAAGGCACCGCATAGCACTCGAGTTTGTTTTTGCTTGATACTTGCTGTTTGAAAGGATACATCTTTCTCGCTTGGTGGTGGTAGTTACAATGAGCGTTTGGTCTTGAACGTTGTCCCTTTTAATATGCTGACCAATATCGACGTGACCGTACGGTAAACTTAAATGCTAGGGAAACCCTACTCACTTCTGGTACACGATTTGATAGATTTTTTTTCCAGGGGCCGACTGACGATTTGGTGTGTGGGTAAACGTACAATCTCGTGAGGTTGGTAGGTGGTCACTTTAAACCTTCCATCCTGTCCAGACTGCAAGGCTTCTTTCAATATGTCAAAGTTCACTACTCGACTTGTGCGATAATTGAGAGTCAATCCTTTTACTTTACACTCGGTGTGCACTTCTCCTTGTGGGTCACGGTATTTGTAGCCGTAATTTTTAGGACCACCATTAGCAAAACCTAGAATCTTGTCGTCGGCGTGCTCGTCCGTCCAGGCTCCTAACGGTCTTCTTCGATGTTAGGGTGTCGGTGCCCAGGCGATCGATGTAGATGCAACTGTCCGTGTTAAAATACATTACACGATCTCCTAATTGGTGTAAAGCTTCGTACAATTTTAAGCGAGCATGGACTGTCACGTAGGCTGCAATGATGACATTTCCAAATTCTTCGGCTGCTACAAACTCCAGTTCTTCTTCGTAATTGACCAGGATCAAGTCCTCACGAATGACGTGAATCATCTGAAAGTAGCGGGAAGGTTCTTTCAAATACTCTGTCTTGGGTAAACACGGTCGTTGTGCCATTGTGCCTCACAAGGAATTTAACATCACTTTGGCAAACGATCGCCTTCCTTCGTTTTTCTTCATGTGGTCTCAAGTGATGCCTTCCTGCTCCCAGTATTTCTCTTTGAATTTCTTTTGGTCTTCGGGAGCGTGGCACCTGGAAGGATAGCCGCTGGTTTCTTGTTTCAGTTTCAAAAAGGCATCCACGTAGTCTCCAAAAATGCCTTTCTGAGTCTCGTCGCCCTTGTGGTATTTTTCTGTTTTGGGAAAGTGGTAAATTTCATACATATCTATCAACTGGTATCCGAAGTCCAGAGCTTTAAACAATCCACGCTGACCCACGCTCCTGTCAAGGCGCGTTCTTCCTGAGTTTGCTGACAAGGTCGGTTTTGGTTGCACGTTTCGGCACAAGTACGGCACAAGGAAAACATCAGTCTTCCTTGGCAATGGTGAGGTAAAACGGGATGGTACAAGTCCGTGGGAGGCAAGACTTTGCACTTATTCAATCCTTCGTATGTTCGAATGCTGTCCAGGTCGATGTAATCGCGGGTACCCTGCGGGAAAGTGACAATATTTACACACGTAAGGATCCAGCGAGCACACGTCCAAGTATTTGATTTCTTCTCCTTTCTCCTCGTCGGCGTGGTGCAGCAAACAGGTGGCGTTCGTGCGTCCTCCGTACAAAACAAACCCTCGGGTTCAGTGGGTCCACCAGCTTGTAACATTCAACGATGCGTTTAAACTCGGGATCGGTTTTCAAACAGTGATAGTACTAGTGTTCCCACATTTCCACTACTTGGTATCCTTGCTGTTCTAACTTCAAGCGCCGCTGACAAGTGGCCTCCTACAAGTCTTCCATGGTCCGTTGTAAAAATTAATTTATATTTCTTCGTTGAGGGTAACAGGTGGGGCATCCGTGAAATAAGCATCCGTTCAACTCGTACACGATCTTGGGATTTTCTAAGTCCCAACCATCCACCGAATACGTTCCGATGGTCGTTTCGCCACCTCCGTTGCGGGAGTGTTGGAACCATTTGTCTTCCTTGTCGCACAAGTAATGTAGCCAGCGTAAGGTATTGACCGAGTTTGACATCCAGGGTGTTTTGTGGCATGAATCGTTGGCGGTACACTAAGGAACACGCTTTGGCAATGGTGCAGGCTTCTTTCAAAGGATCGATCCCTCCTTGTTCCATGAACAGTTCCGGAAATTTTCCACAGCAACACCGTAAAACGTCCACGTCGGAACGACAACACTTTAACATTTCTTCCTGAAAGTCGAAAGGGTCCGAGGCGTGAGTCTGGTACTAAGCGTAGAAAGCTTCTCGTTGTTCGGTGCGCATGTTGTCGGGGTTGTAGTAGTGATCTTCAGGGAAATGGGGTAGAACGGCGTGTTGATTGGCTTCGGTATTGAAAATGATTGGAAAATAGCCTTTGACCATTTTTGTCATTCCAAACGCTTTAGGTATTCGGCTCAAAGGCATGGAAAAGTAACTCATCGAATCTTTAATCTGCACTTGGCCCACTTGCATGGAAATGGTTTTCGCTCCGTTCAAAGTCACTTTAGGATGTTCGGTACTTTGTTCCGTATAGTATCTGAGAAGAAATTACCCATCGTATCCCGAGAAATTGTGAGCCATCACCGTGGCATTGCGATGATAATCTCCGTAATGTTCGATGTCCTCTAGGCCCAACGTCTCGTCGATGAGATCTAAGATCATTGGGCGAGATCGGCTAAGGTGTTCAGTCCCCGAAAGATTTTTCACGTCCTCCAGGAATCTTGCTGCAGTGAGGACAATGACTAAGGTTAGGCTTTGGATGCACTTCTCGCACGCTCTATGATCCAAGCAGAAATTAGGAATGTGAATACCTGTCTCTTGCATTCATTCGAAATCGAAAAAAGATGAAATGGCCTTTCTTCTGGTCATCTTCCTCTTCATGTTTGGGATGGTGTTTTTGAATGTAGCATTCGTGTTTCAAGTCCATGATTTGGTGACAAATGTAACAGTGTTTCTTTCCTGAACATATGTGAGCCTTGGTATTATTGGTACGTATCACTTGTGCAGAAGGAGGGCACAACCTAAGGAGTTGACAAGCACTTTTGTGCTGTGAACTTGCATCTTCAAATGTTGTTGGTAACAGGAAGGGCTAAGAAAAGTACGTTGACAAGCAGTGCAATGCACTCGTGGTTGTCTTTCGTCCAGACAGGGTTTAGAGGCCATACATTCCTCACATTCCGATCCACAATGCTTGTGTTGCTCTCGATTGTTATTGCCATAGTCACATTTTTCACAGGAATAACTGTATTCAGGAATCCGGTGTTACTGGTAGTGGCATGGAAATGTTCATCGTGATGATAGACGTTTATGTATTTTCCGTCTTTGAAATTTGTGCTTCGAAACAACAGTGGTCCGCGCACTTCTTGAGAGTATATTTTCAAGGAGTAGCGTGGAGCCAAAACGTCTTGCAATTTTTGCATTTCAGGAATGCCACAGGGTTTGTGATTGGATATCCCCGCTTGCTGTAACAGGAGTGCTGCTTCTCTTCGTTGTTTGGCTCCGATAGCTTTTGAATAGTTTGCCATGCTCTTTTCCATTCTGCCGTGTCGTTCTTGTTGGCACACGTACGTCCTACTACGTTGTCTCGGGCTAAATACATCTGGTCTTGAGTGTTGTTAATTTCAACGATACTGTGCTTGAAGCTTAGAAGGTTGTCTACCAATATTATCTTTTTGCGTCCGGTCCCTTGGGAAAGAGAAACGTGGGTCATGCACAGTGTTGCTTTTCCATCGCTGATGTGAAATATGTCGTTGGATTGTTGCACGTGTTGGATCTCGTCAATGACTTTGGAAGGTGTCAGTTCTGATGGACTGCTAAACTCGATCAAAACGGGGACCTTCAAACTGTCGTGATGAATGGAAAGTCTCAAGCGATCGTCTTCTTTGGCTTCACATTGCTGTTTCGGTGTGGTTAACAAAGAATCCCACACATTGGTAATGGATCCCTCTGCTTGCTCCAGCGGTACGTCGGACTTGAAATCTTTAAACTTCACCGTGTACCTGTAGGCTGTGGTTCTAAATTTTCTAGAGTAGCGTTTGTCGGTCTCTCGAATGTGAAAGTACTTTTCAGGGTTTACTGGTGGTGATGGACTTTGGTTTGGTGTAGACTCTCTGGATCTGGATTCTGGCTCACTTATGTCATCTTCGAAATCGCTGGCATGAATTTGAGCCAAGACTTCAGCTACTGTGCGAGGCGATAAATCATGTTTCTGTCTCTTACTTTCTTTTCCTTTCTTCACGAAATGGTGCGATCGTTTCATCTTGACTGCAAAATGTCAAATGACTACATTTGAAACGCCATGGCCCCCTTTATATCCATGTCAAACCAGTGTATATATAAAGGGTCAGTGCCTTTCCTCCCAGTATTCATTTCACTCTCAAGCCGAACAGATCGATGGAAGAGCCAACATAGATTGAACTTCTGATCAGAGCTTTGCGAAGTGTCATACTAAAGTTTTCTTCAGATTAGCCAACGGCCGACCTCCCTCCTTTCGAGACAAAAGTCAAGATACTTGCTATATCTGTCAGAAGAAAGAACATTGGGCTACAGAATGTCCAGACCGTCAAAAAACCTAGACAAGTGGCATAAGAGACAAAAGTCAAGATACCTGTTATCATTGTCAATAGAAAGGACACTGGTCTTCAGCGTTACCCAAAGAAACAACAGGAAGAAGAGATTGGTTAGGAAAAGGAAGAGGAAGAGGTGCCGTCGGCAAAGGAAGAACCCAGACTAGCCGAGAAAGAGACGAAAGAGAAAAAAAGAAGACAAGAAAAAAGAAAAACCAGTGAAAGTGAAAAAGATAATAAAAAAACCCCAGAGAGAATAATCAAAAAAAGACACGAAAGAAGTTTATGAACTTTTTAAAATATTGTGACACTAGATTGTAAAGTTTGTACCTGAATAGACCAGACAGAAAAAATCGTAAGCGTCTCATGGTTATAATTGTTTAGAATGATAAGGACCTACACTCACGCACTCACAAACGTACATCATGGGTTAAATAGAAAGGGATGTTTGAGTTTTAATTGATTTTGGCAAAATGGATACTCTCTTTTTTCGAAAGAAGTGGGTGGCCCTGAAAAATACCGTTGGGTGTTTGTTTTTTAAAAGAAACAAACTCAGGAACAAGGAGCAATCAGCTTTAATTGCCTCAAGCCTTTGCCACGTCCAGGACCTACTTCTGCACTTGCTCCTGTGCATGATTTGGTAGAAATCACTAGGGCTGGCATCTCAGACGTAGTAGGTGTGTGAACAGTTTTGGACTGTTGGGCTCGGGAAAGTCATTTTCTCTTGGGTCGTAATAAAGAAGTCTGATACATTTGTTTCAGGCTCCTTAACTCTGCCAAAATGTCCAAGAGTACCGTCACCGTTTGAGTTTCACTGTTCTTCTCTCCTATACCTTGTTTCTTCTCTGCTGCTTCTTCTTCCTGTCGTTTCCTTCTTGCCTCTTCTTCTTCTCGCTGTTGCTGTTGAATGAGAATAGCCTGTTCTGCTTCTTTCTGCTGCTGTAAAGCTTTCTCCAATTCTTCTTTCTGTCTCTATTTAAAATCCTCGAGGTATGGTAAAGAAGGAGAAGGTGGCGGCGGTGCTGGTACCGGAACAAATTCTTGCAAAGAAGAGAGAAAATCCATGAAATCCCAATTAAAATCGACCTCTTCTGGAAGAAGACCTGTATTGACTTTGGTAGCCGGTGATATACCATCGCTTCTCGTCACTACGGCCGGTGCACCCCAATTCATCGTCTTCATAGTTTCCGTCATGTTTCAAAAACAATGTCGCATCGATTCACTACGCAGAGACGCTGGCGCACCTATATAGGGAATGTGACGTCACAGGTAACTCTCTTCGGATTGGAAGACAGATTACGCACAGTGGCTGAATTTTGTAATGCGTGTCTGGATTGGTAAAAAATCTCAATCCGTTTCGATCCGCTCTTCCACTGTAAATAACCGTGGTTCACTTCATTCCCTTCACCTGTTCTCGTCACAAGATGTATGTTAAGTCATCATGGACAATCATCCGGATCACCGATACGACTGTTTGGAAACGTAGGATCTATGTGGAGAGACAAGGCTGTATGAAGAGAGTCCTTATCTACGGTCCAATTGTTAGACCAAGTTCTCGGAAGAGAAGAAGGACCGTGAGATACCCTTTATGTTAACGGAATGGTGTTAAGATAAAAACCAAAGGCCCGTGTCAAGGCCACTCATATGCCTCGTAAAGAATTATTCAAAAATATTTTGCCATAGATGTGTGTCTTTGATTGTTTGTCTATGTCTATGTCTATGTCCTCACTGTATTTGTCTCTACCTAGGTAGCCGCGTATTCAGGTCAGCCGCTTGCAACATTGTTACCAGTACTGTGACATCACTTCACCTATTCTATTCCTATTGTCCGTATATAGACCCACCTTTTGTTTGTTTACATCTTGTCCGTCTATAGGCCCAACGTTTTATCCATATCTATTTTGTCTGTATCGAAGCCCGGGGGGTCTTTAATGTATTTTCCCATTGTCCGTATAGTGCCCCTTTTCGCTACTCATGTAAGATAGATATTCTAAGGCTGTTCTTTAATATCACCAATTAGCTTGAACCAATGTACATAGAAATAATTTGGTTATTGTAACAAAAGCTGAGTGTAGCCCTTATATGTTTGGAAATTCTGAATACAGAATTACATAGTCATTTACGGTAAGCAAGATGTTGATATTGGGCTAGCTGTAGATTTATTTTTGGTGGTCATTTGTTATGAGATGATGTATTAATGTTTTACCACAATTGGGGAATAGAGACAGTTCCAGTAGCGTAACTGTCTCACCATGGGCCCCACAGCAAACTTTTTGTTCTGTTGCCCCCGCCCTTACTGTCAATTATTTTTTTTCCACCCCAGGACGACTGGGTCCCACAGCATGAGTATACCTGCTACCACTGTAGTTACGCCACTGACACTTCTTTGTACCTGATATCACAGTGACCTTAGCTTCATTCAGTTTTTAATTCTTTGGTTATCAGGCTATTTTAGATTGTGCTCAATTCCAGATTGTGATGGAAAGCTTCAGTATGATGGGCAAACTGAATGTGTACTCAATATGGGACGATTCCTTGTACATTATGATGTGTTGAGAGTCTAGGTACATATTTTCTATCATTGACATTATTATATGAGGCAAAAATTGATTTTTAAACAAGGACACTGAGTCAAATTTTTGTTTACTGCTCATCTTTCAAGCCAGTATATAAAATAATATTTATGCATATGAAGTCACCTATATATACATTAAATGGAAATACTTTAATTATTGGATTTTCTATTTAAAGTTTTGCATCCTATGCATTATATAATAACCCAGTGGTAATATATTTCCAAGCACGATGAAAATATGTTCACATTTTAAATCATTGATCCTGATTTATCAATATTTTTGTTGTTTAAAATTATTATCATTAATTAACACTTAATTATTGAGTATTAATTTCTGATTGGTACCTAAGAATTTGTATGATTTCTTATATGTTTGTTGCACACTTAATTAAAAATGTTGTTTCCTGAATTTGTAAATAACTTACTTACTCAAAATTGTATTTTTCAGTTGCATCATGTATGCATTTTACAGTGTGTGGGCTTTGCATCAGCAGGATGCTGGAAACGTTGACTTTTGTAAAATGTTTCCATGCGCATACTTTAGATTTAGTTGGTTTTCATTTCTTGGTTTATTAGATATCAACCATGAAGATGGCCTCATATGCATGAATGACGTGTAGGAGAGCACCAAAGGTTTTAATATGTGATGGCACCTCACTGGCTTACAGAAAGGTTCATGCTGCGGGCAATGATGACTACCTAGCTGATAATGGGCCCATTTTATCTGGCAGATGAGTATCACATAGTTTGGGAAAACTTAAGTATCATGCTAAATCTTGTTGGGATGTATAATAGTAGTGTAATGAGATAGGATAGCGACAATGGGACTTCAACGTTGAATTTGGTCGTTTGCACTATGGCGACAAGGGGAATTTAACATATGAAATTTAACATGGGTGGGACTATAGAGCGACATGGGATTGGAACTGTTTAGCTACAATAGGAATGAAACAGGTGGGGTGACGTCACAGTACTGGATATTGGCAACAATGTGGCAAGTGGCTGACCTGAATACGCGCGGCTACCTAGATAGGGACAAATACAATAGAGACATAGACATAGACAAACATACACACATATATAGGGCAAAGAGATGAGTTATCTTCTCGAGGCATTGGAGTGGCCCTGAAAAGGACCTGTGGGTTTCTTCTTCATTGTCTTCTAAGTTCTTCTTTTCCTCCACCAACTTTTCTCCCCTACACTCTTCTTCTTTTTCTTCTCATCCTTTTCCTCTATAAGGGTGCAAATTTCTGTCGATCTATAAACAGCACATTAATTTGGGCAGGTGAACGATTAATTAGATTTATGGGGATCTGTGCGTGTTAAATCTCTATACTGCAAGGATTTTTAATGTCTGTGTCATGAGAGGAGTGATTCTTAATTAAGCATTCGTTTATTTAACAGTCAGACAGACTGGAAGGAAAAGGTTAACTTCGATCTTGTATCGGATATCTCAGAGTTGAAATTGTCCAAAATCAGTTATTTGGAAATCTAGAGGTCAGGCGGACTGCAATTTTGACGCCTAGTTATAAAAGGCGGGAGATATATTTAATCCGGATTGGTTACGCTAAATACGGGGCGTGGTTCCCACACGAAATGTATTGGTTTTAATATGTCCCATCGTAAAATTTAGTCAGTCAACGTTTTTTCTGCAAGAGAAAACAAATGTAGGAGACTCCGAGTTTGAATTTAGAAGAAATTCTCTCGTAAAACAATTATCCAAGGGACCGGATGTCTGGAAAGTCGACGGACACAATTCTGGCTGTAGAAGCGAGCAAAGCTTGAAAGCACAAAGTACTTGCGTCAGTCTCATGTAAACCGTTGCTACCCATATAACGATTTGCTTGGAATTATTTGCTTATATTTGCATGAATTTATTTGTTTAAATTCGTAGATCAATTTTCTTGATATAAGTACAACTGTGTTGAGTTCATCTATCTGAATCCGTACAATGATCTTCTTTATATAAGTTTGACGAATTGTTTGAATTTGTCCTCTTGATTGTTATAGGTATTCTAAGAATTTCGTGCCTTACCTTAGTTGATATGAGTTACGAGAATCCATCTGAATTCATCGACCTTAGATGATTTCACGTATGATAAAGACTTGAGTGCGTATTTACGGAAATTAACGTTGTTAAACCATGAAGTGAGATTTCATATATGCTAAAGACTTGAATCTGTGTATTCGCTGGAAATAACGTGGTTAAGCCATGTAATGAATTTCATTCATTCATTTGTGTAATTGAGACGAGAACCGAACTGTTATGTCTCGTGTGATGTTAATGTGAATCAGTGTTGAAATAGCCATTAGGAAGTACATTAATCTTATGAAACTAGGTTTGTTTATGGTCTGCCATGTTTGGCTTGACCAGATAGCCTTTGGTATCTGTTTGATCTATTCCCAGTAGGATATCTGACAGGAGATTTAGGTTGCTTCTCTGTTTATTTTGAAAGGGGAAGTAGCTCCACTGACGCATCCACGTACCTACTTATCCAAGTATCTACGTATCACGTACTTACGTATCCACCTACCCACACAAAGTTCGAGAGCAGAAAGAGGCGAGACAATTGAGAGTTTGGAGAAGAGAAAAGAAAAGCGAAAAAGGACCAAGAGGAACAGCCACAGTGAATTTGGAATGAACCGGAAATAAGCAGGTTATGAATTTGTACAAGGCAATGACTTCGATTGTTCACTCGACTCTATGATGAACCAATTCTATCATTTAAAACAGATCGGCTATTTATATAAGTATATTTGTTTTTGAAATTCGGTGAATGATTTATTTCAAAAAGAAGTGTATCTTCCTAATGTAATGTATTATCACAGTTGTTATGCAATTGATTAAATTGTTGTCTTTCATGTACGGGGGCCCGTGTCATTCTGTTTATATATCTGCTCAGATCTCTATCTATTCCACCTATAAGTTTCACACTTTATATTAATATTTACTCGATCCGGCAAACAACACCGAAGGTGATCACCCTCTAGATAACGATAACCCAATAAAGCGGACACCTTGTAAGAAGGTACAATCCGTCAATCACACCACCACCACCACCACCACCCCACCCCCACATCCTCCTCCTGTTTTCTTCGTTTTTCATTCTCCTCTTCTTTTTCAATTTTTTTCATTCCATTCTCTCATCTTCTGCTTGTCTTCTATATCTTCCTTTTCTACTCAGATCATCTGAATTAAGATCTCCTTCCCTTTCTTCAAATTGTCGAGTTCCATACTTAGTATATGAGGACTATTAGCCCCAAACTGCATTCTAAGTAGCATCTCCTCCACCATACCTAGTGTATCTACTACCTCCTGAAATCTCAGCATCCTCTCCATGTTACTAGCCATTTTGTGTTCTGTGTAGAATGGCGCGAATGACGAGCGCTATGATTTATATACTTCAAGCACGGACGTGAGCGAAAACATCCCTTATACTTACTTCACGTATTATATACTATCCACACAGAAGGGAAGAGAAGAGAAGAAAAACACCATATCTACAATCCACACAAACGTACGCGAACGCATAAAACACACACTCTACTATCCACACAAACGTGCGCGAACGCATAAAACACACACTCTACCATCCACACAGAAAGGAAGAGAAGAAAAACCCCACACTGTATCTACTATCAACACAAACGTACGCGAACGCATACAAACACACACACACACACACACACACACACACACACACACACACACACACACACATCAGTAAAGGAGTGAGTGTTTATAGTCACACTACTTCACACAAACTGGCAACATGAATAGTCTCTCTTTTCTAAAGATATGGTTAGCCCTGAGAAGGGCTGTTTTTCTAACTCCAAATGCACCTGGTTAATGCTGGCACCAGGTCGTGCACCACACACGCATCTCCTACTCCAATCTTGCTCTCAATTCAGTGTTGTTCTTGGGAGTGCAGAGGGGACTTGAGTTACTTCATTATCCCATTCCTCAGCTTGAGGGATAGTGAACACTTGTTGTTCCCTCAGTCTTCTGTGCCAGACTCGGGGATGATGATGATCTGGCCTCATTGCCTCCTGTGCACGCTGGCTTGATACGGCTATGGCTGTGGTAGACATGCCTGTGGACTTATGGTCTGTGGAGGCGTTGGCGTCCTCACCTCAGGTTTCACCTCGCACAGAGGCCTTAGAATGAGGTGAGGCAGGATCCTTTCCTCCTTCTTTTCCTCTCCTCCTCTTCTATTCTTGCACTCTCTGCTATGGCTATAGCCAGCTCGTCTAACAGATGCCTGGCATATTCCAGGTGCATCTGAGTTCTAGAAGCTTGGTGAGTCTACTTATTCTTCAGTGTTGATACATCAACGTTGGGTAACCAGACTGCTTACCTACTTAATTTGGATTAAGGTCGCTTTCGCCAACTTGGGCATGTGCGACCGATTAATGCCCCCATTGGAGGCTGATTGATTTTTTCGAGAGGGACAGAATAGTGCCACGTCTCCCTCACTATAATGCACACAGAGTGTGCTGATAGATTTTGTTCGTATTCGGAAGATTGAGTTCCACGAGACAAGTGGTGAGTGGGTATTGACCCTTACGCACTCACATGGTTAGGTTAAAAAATGCCCGGTCGAGGGAAGGCAGGAATGGTGGTCGTGAGGAAGGCGCTGTACATCTGGGTTCTTTTTGAATCCCTATTTTCCGAAAAATAAATGTTGACGTCTAGACGTAATTATAATTTGAAAATATTATTTGTGCTGCTTATAGAGGTGGTAATGTTACAGTGGGCCAAGCTATGCTAAATTTTAATTTATATTTATTTTAATTAGTTACTGTTTAATTGGTGATTGATGGCTGGGTTTTGCCACCTTATATACATTTGGATTTGGGTCCTATATTCTAAATTAAATTAAGACGCCACCTTGTGTGCCTGGACATGATGGCTTTGCAGTTGAGCCACCTTATAAAGATAATTTGAGGTCTTATGCTATGTCTATATTATGTAGATTCAAGATTTTTAATGCGCCGCATTGTGCGGCTGGTCCTGATGGCTTTTGGTTTTAAGCCACCTTATAAAGCTAATTTGGGGTCTTACGTTATATTTAGTTAATCAATTAGTCAAATTGTTGCCGCATTGTGCAGCTGGACTTGATGGCTGAGTTTAGTGCCACCTTATAATGACTAAGTTTAATGGGCCAGTTTATTTGTTTGTATTTTAATGATCCACTGTATCACAAGATGTAGAAGAGACATAGGAGGAGTTGTTAGTAATTTTATTCAGGAAAAATTGTGATAGATGGTTGTCGACTTAGATACCGGTGGTCATACTGCATTGCTTGACAGATCACAATCCCAGTGCCGTATATGGCAGTTGAATTGTAAGGTATAGAAAGGTAAGTTGGTAAATAAAAATTAAGGAATCTGGATACATGCAGTCTCATTGCATTGTCCGACGAACCACACCGCTCAACTCAAAATCGTTCCACGAGATCCGAGATGAGGCAAGGATTCCAGCCCGCGCATAGGCTGGTACGTACCCCTAAGTGGGCCGTAAACCGAAGCCCCCACCCCATCTCGCACCCCTGGTTCGATCATTTGGTGTGGCCAACGTCAGGCAACTGTTTCTGCTACTGCTTTTTATGATTTACTGTGAAGAGTTGGCCAGACTGACGATCTCTCTGCTTTATATCCCTAGAGCACGAACGTGAAGGAATAAATCCCCGACACTTAAACTTACCATACTACTATTACCATTACATGGAACGCGCGGACTTAAAACAAACATTCACGTTCAATTTTTTTACTTACAAACAGGCATACACTATCGGGCATGACATAAAACTGAAGTGCTTATAGACACACTTCTATTTTTAACATACAAACACACAATTTTATTTGGCAATTGAATTAGTATCTCTTTTTTAGAGTGTCGGGGTAGCCCTGAAAAGGGCTGTTGTGTTGACGGGTAGCGATGGCAATCTTTTATTGTCTAAGACTGCGTCCCCGTCTGGCGGCAGGCTTTCGTACAGGATACGGTCTGCTTCTTCGGAAAGACAAGGAGAAATCTTTCTTGTCTACACGACAGTCGACAAAACCTCTGTCTGGTTCCTACTGCTGTTGCTGCTGCTGTTGTTGCTGTTATCCCTACTGGCTTTTTGTCAGGTCGGAACACTAAGATTGTTAATGTCATGGTGAGGGATAGCGAGAAGTCAAAGAGCATATATTCACAGTGGGATATTTTTAACACATACGACAGACACATTTTTTTCAAAAGACATCATTTTTTATTTAACAAACAACTAACAATTTATTGAACATCAAACAAACAAGCTATTTTTGACAAGGTTGACAACGTTGTCAAACTAAGCTAGATTTCCACTGATGGAAGTCATGAGGCCATTGATGTACACTATGTATCCTAGCTAAAGACAAAAGATAGCCATAACGGTCACAACCATCGATCTACTTTCTCATCGTTTCTAGAAGAGTTGCGATCAAAATAAGTCACTAACTGTTCTAAAGAATATCCACGACCGCGTTGACGACGAAAATACACACAATATAGTCCACACACCATGGAATCTGTGCCTTGTAATTTCACATCATTGAATCGTGTCCTCTGGGCATTTCTTCTCATAAAGTCGATGATGTCGTCTTCCAAAGCGGGTAATCGATACGAATCAACATACTCCACACAATCCTCTTTAAGGACGCTAAATGTTGTTCTTGTTCTGGCCATAGGGACGTGACCACCTCGTCCTCGTCGTCTTCGTCTTTGTCCTGGGGTTCTGCTTTCACGGAATACTCCCATTCCATTTCCAAAGATTCTCCACCATTCAAAGAGGGATAAGAGACTTCCATAGTTTCTAATAATCTAGAATGACTTCTCTCAAACTGTTGATTTCTAATGTATTATCGAATTCGGCATACAGGATGACATTCACCGTCTCGGCGAGAGCTTCGCAAACTAAAGTTTCACACGTAGTTGACCGGATTTTATTGGGTGGAAATGTCCCTCGTCGCTGCCTTGGTCTGGAGTGAAATCAAAAGCCCACAAAGTGTAACCTCCTGCATAATCATCGTACGTAATGCTGTTACTGGTGTTGGTTATTAGCTGACGGGTAGCTTCATACAGGGACAAGTACGATCTGAAGTAATTCTTCTGGGCAAAGTTAGATTCGAAGGGTCTGGTACACAAGGTCTTGCCATCGCGACTGACTTCGATCTTGGACACTCTTTAGTGTTTAAACTGGAAAGGATTTTGATCGTGGTCTCCATTGAGGGCTGCATTGCGCACGATGCCAACGATTAAACATTTGGGTAACTGTCCTTGGAACAGATGATCTTCGACCTTGGATCGGGTTCCAGCAGCAATGGTGAAAGTTTTCACTTCTACGCGTCGTATCGGATACTGGGTGGTCGTTCTGTTCAACGTGTGACTGATGTCGTTTCCCACTTTAGGTAACACTTTCACGCCGCGCAGATAAAGTTTGGCTTCTTGGATGATGGTTTTGTACTCGTTGGCATGAGTCATCAAATGTAAAGTGACACTGCTGAGATTCACTCTCAGGAGGATATCCACTCTGCTTACCAAATACCTGTCTTGCAACCACATGTCCAAAATGCAAACGATCCATCAGTTCTAAACTAGGTCCTTGCAGGATTTTCTTTCAAGGTCGTAAGCTCACATTGTGAGGATCGTCATCTGCTGCCAGGGCTGTGTCGTGAAACGTGTCCTCGCCTGCTGTATCAGGTTTCCATACCACGCAAGCATCCAGATGAGTGTTCTTGGCTTCTTTTCCGTACGTCAAGAGATTTTCCTGGTACTCTCGGTAAGGGTAAGTAACCATGGTACTGCTGACCAGTTTGTTATTCAAGTACAAATCCACTTCGCTGAACAAGGAATGCATGAAATTGTTAACGGGAGCTACTCTGGCATCGGCTTCCGGATTGGTGTTGTCCATTTTGATCACTTTGAATTTCAGATACCAGTAATTGTTATTCAGATCAATGTAATCTTCGGGCTGTCCTTTGACTTCAAATTCGATGGGAGCTGAATCCGTCAGAAAGCAGACGGGATGAGCTTCTTGCATCGTCATCATGGTGGGTGGCATGTCAAACATAGACTCTCGGTGCATCATTTTCTTTCTATCTCTCTCTCTCTGTTTGTGATTTAATAATCAAAAACGTCTAAGTCTCGGATGGTTCTTCTTTTTGTTAGTCTTTCTAGCTCTGGGGGTGTGAAGTCCTCTGAAGGGGTGTCTTCGTCGTCTCTTTCTGCCTTGTCCTTGCTGTGGCGTCAGGGAAGCAGGAATGCCTGACTCGTCAGCGTCCGGGGCATTTATCGGAGTCTCTTGTCGGCCCAAAATGTCTTTGCCCGTTTAAAGCAAGACATTTTTGCCTGTCCTCAAGAAAGCTTCTTTGGGGTTTTGTTTGTCGATAATGACATTTTGGGGTAATTCTTTGCCTTGCATCAAAGCGGCATCATTCAAGGTGTGGAATCCCCGTGTCACCGTCGGCTTCAAAACGGGGGTCACTGAACGAAAGGCCAATTTTAACATATCTCCTAAACCATATCCTCATTGTCGAGCGACTCCTTGGCACACAGGATACATGACTGACAAGTGGTTAGAATAATCGTTTTCGAAAATGGAGTTTCACTATGACTTTCCCTTTGGTAAATGGAATATTTTGTAACAGATCTCCTTTTATAGTAATGTTGACAGTGTCGAAATACGATCTCCTGACGGGCAAATAGTGAGGATGTACAAATCCGTGGTGAACGTGATAGGTGTTTCCACCTTCCTCGTCAGCAACCGTGGCAGAATCCACTTTGAAAGGAATGACACGTAGTAACGGTACGGAGGTGTGTCCCACCACGTTGTACTCCACCACATCGGAGTACACAAAAATCAAATTCAGTCCATGGTTCATTTCTAAATTTCGCAAAATAAAAGTTGCCGGTAATGGCTGGTATTTCGTTTTTAATCTTGATCAACTTGCGGTTTCGACTCAAAATGTCAAACAATTCAGGACAAAATGTAATGGCCAATACTTTGTCCTCTGAAAATTTCATCATTTGGCGACCAGCAATTTGGTGGTATTCGAGGGTGACACTTTTTCTGGCTTTCTCAAACACGACATTCAACCTGTCAGCAATCGCGTTGACCACTAAAATAATAGCCTGGGGAAATTTTTAACCGATAAGTGGTCCGTTTAGTTTAAGGGTCTTGTGTTTTCATATGGTCACCTACAGTGACGCGTTCATCCAAGTTTCATTGCACTTGATCGTCATGAACTTCCACCGTAAAAGTGTTTTGATTTTGATTTTCGACGATGTTCTTGATTTGTGTAGGGTGAATCATTTCCACCAAAGCCACTTCCCAATGGGCTTCGTGATCCATTTGGATGGCCTGAGGTAATTTGGCCGTGAAACAGCACAAAGTATTGTGGGGAAACACCTCCATGGAACTGTCACTGGGTAACGTTAATTGGTTATCCATAATTCCTGAGTTCTAATGTCCAAGGGGTCGCTGGAGGTCAGAGGAGTGTCTAAAAGAAGAGTGTTGTGATGGTTATGGTGATTGTTGGAAGATGGGCTAACGTTGGACGCAAAGCTCCCGTTGTTCCCTTTAGGGGAATATTTCAGGGACGGATTGGGAAGAAGGTAACCGATGTACCTGCTCAGTAAAATGGTCCACAATTGTTTGCCTCCTTGTTGCAAACTCAAATTGGCAAATGCAGCACTGATGACACAATACACCACAAAGATTTGGCAGAAAAACACGATTTGCGTTTTAGGCACACGTTCTCCACACCACAACCACAAGGGTTGCATTTGTAGATCTTGCAGAGAAGAACTGGGGGATGGAGTGGTTACTGCTGTAGTGGTAGCGGTTGAAGCTGTGTTGAAGAGCATGATGGGCAGTTCTTTTTATAGTCGATGATTTGCGAAGCGTCGATCCAAGAGTCAAAACTGGGAGAATATCCTTTCCAACGTACTTTGACTTCTTTGTCACGTCGTGTTCCCACTTTACGAGTTCTTCGATCGAGAATGCTTTCGATCTCGTACACTTCGTCTTCTTTCCTAGATACACGTTGTAACTGGGGCAAGTAAAATGTTCTTTTTAACACTTCTCTGTTCATGTCTTCCAATTAATAGACGACAAGATGAAGGCCAGACACTCGTTCAGTGACATGAAACAATTCAGTGGTCCAGTCGGGTAAGTAGCCTTTGTCGAAAGTGCTTTCGGTTTTGACAATGCGCACCCAATCTCCTACTACCAACACTCCACCTTTCTTGAGGACAGCAACCGTCAGGACTTACCAAACAGGAGCTCGATGACGGTCACTTCGTTGTCGGGAGTCAATTCTTGAGGGGCACGTCCGATGGTAAGATTATTTGTACGCTTGGACTAGGTGTGGTAAGACGTTGATGTACTTGAGAGTGTGTTGATGCGTAAAATATTTCCACATGCGTTCTTTCAAGGTGCGTTGAAAACGTTCCACAATGCTGGCTTTGGTTTCGGATTTCTCGGTGGTGAAAAAATGAATGTCACATTTCTTTAATTCTTTTTGGAAAGCTTGGTTCAGTAATTCGGTGCCTTTGTCGGTTTGCCATCTAAGAGGGTGATGACCGCTTTGTTTCAACACCAGTTGGAGGGCTCGCACTAACTCACTGCTCGATATGAAAATCAATGGCACGTCCCAAGCAAATATGGAAAAGACATCGATGACACAAAACAAATATATGTAGCCACGATTGTAGGTGGCCGAATGAGGGACTTTGGCTAAATTAGCTTGCCATTGATGATCGATGACATCTACTCGGGTGCGACTTCTGGAAAATTTTCGTCGAATGGGTTTGTGTAAGGTGTACGTGGCCTGATCTTGTAAACATCGTTGCATTTGAGGTAAATGGACACTTTTCTCCATCTTGTTAAATAAGATATCCACTCTTCACTGATGCTAATCTGAATTGTACGAGGGGGTGGTTTAGTAACGGCTTTACGTGTCCGATGTGCCACGGGAGTAGAAGTCGAAGGTAGTTTTGGTGGTAGTGGTGGTGGTGGTGGTGGCGGTAATGGAATGGCTTTTGTGTTCTTTTCTTTTATCACTTCTGGTTTCCATTCTTTCTTTTTGACTTCTGTCGAAGGAATAATGGACATCATCTTTTTAACCCAAGCTTTAAGGTTTTTTCGTTGGGGTGTAGGGGAAGGTGTCAACAAGGACGCTGCAATCTTACTAGGGATGGGAGCTGCTGACGGTGTTTGAAAGACTTCTCGTGCCTCTTCTTCCTCAGACATCCATTGGGCTGCGTCTGTCTTGACCGCTGCGGGTGGTGGTGCTGGTAATGGACTTTTCATCAGGGTCTTAAAATCTTTCAGAGTTGGTAGAACTGTTTCGTCTAAAGCTTTCTGGTGAAAGAGTTGCAGTCGTTGAGAAAATTGAAGGTATGGATTTAAACAAGATGTGTGAATCAATTTATGAAAAGCTACACATAAGTGATTCTCAAGTGGCTTATGTTGAGGAAATAACCAGAAACCAGCCATCATCTTTAGTTTGTAATGAAAAGAGTGTTGTCCGTATTACGGCGTCAATAGCTGGCGATTGTTTAAGAACCAGCTTGTCAAATTCATCACCATCTACAATTAAAAAAAATTGCGAGACTTACAAAGGTCCAAAACGAGTTAATGCTATAACTTGGGGCACACAACATGAAGATGATGCTTTTAAAATGTACGCCAACATTTACACAGTGAGGACCAAACTCCAGATCATGTTCCATGTGGTAAAATGTATGTTACAATTCCAACTGAGCATTTAGAAGGTAAGGTCCAGAAATCAGGCTTTTTTATTTGTAAAGACAGTCCGTTCTTGGGAGCCTCTCCAGATGGTCAGGTGCAATGCAAGTGTTGTGGAGCTGGTGTACTAGAAATTAAATGTCTCTATAAGTATCGTGAAACACCACTAATTGATGCCTTAAGTGACACTGGATTTTATCTAGACTAGAATTTTCAACTAAAGAAAACAAACAAGTATTTTGCACAAGTGCAGATGCAAATGCATGTATGTAATGCAGGCTTTGCAGATTTAGTAGTGTGGACACTGGTTAACTGCATTATTGTAAGAGTGAATCGGAACAATCACTTAATACATGAAATGGTACAAACTTTGCAGTTGTTTTGGAAGAAATATATCCTTCCTGAGCTAGTCACAAGGAGATTAGAACTTAATGTTCAAGATGAATGCAGTACTAAAGCTGACAAAGAGAACATTCCTTCTGACAGAACCAAATCCTACTGTGTATGTGAAGCAAAAACCAAGTTAGATAACATGGTTGGTTGTGATCATTGTGATGAATGGTTTCATATCAAATGCATAGGACTAAAATGTCTGCCAACATCGAAAACTTGGTATTGTGGAGAATGCAGGAAATTGGTGAAAAAATTAAACAGACAATATTTTGCTATGAAGGTCGTTTAATAACAATGAACACAACTATGCTGCATGTAAATAATGTCAACTGCGTACAGCTCAAATGTTTCCGACACTTTCCCTCTCATTGCCAAATAAACCAAAAACATCCATGAGGCATTTATTTTCAATGTATTTTAATGCATTCAACATGATTAATGTATTGACACAGTAAAACAGCTGTAACATGGTAATTTACATATGTGAATTATGTTTAATGATAAAAATAATAACATTTCATTCAGATGCTTTTCCATAATATTTGTGTCTGATACAAATTTTTTTCACAACATACATGTAAAAAAATATTTGTCATGGATTATGTTTAAACTTTTATTATTATCATGAAATTACACCACTGCAAACATGTATTCAAATAAATATCTGAAACATATTTTCTGTGTTCCGGTTTACTCTTTAAACGCAATCCCAGCCCCCAAATTAGTTAGGGCACCACACACTTTATTATTTTGTCACAACTCGATAATGTTATTCAATGCTTAATACTTTTGACACATGTGATTGGTAAAGTCCCTTTCAGTATAGTAAATCTATTTTTCATCAATCCAATCACACGTTCTATATGAATACGAACAGAGGAAATTTTTCTAGAATTTCAACAACTCTTGCTGGTAACTGTTTTTTACCTTTAGTGAAAGATGGTGTGAGCAATTCTGCACTACAGATTGTGGCAAAATCATCTTTAAGTGTAAATTCTCTATCACCAAGTATCTGGTCTCCTGGCGTGTGATATTTTGAATCAATAAAGCCTGACTCGCACAACCGTTTTAATGTCCGAAACTCTGCCTCCCCATGCGTTAGAGATAAAATTTATGGACCCAAGAGGTGTACAAAAAATGAATATTTTAACTGTGCAGTGTTTCTTGTAGGAACTATAACATTGTGCCTTTGCCAATAAATTTTTTGGCGCTTCAATGAATATTTCAAAGCAGTCTATTATTGAAGTCAGACGAGGAAATTTGCATTTGAACACTGGCGGTATTGTGTCGAATATTGTCTATCTACCAGTCCACTTGACCATGAATCCACGTTTGGCATGCATGAGATCAATCCATTTCCAGAAGTAATCAATTGTCATTGATTTGGGAGTTCCTTTTACATGTGCAAGTAACTCAAAAGACACATTGTGACGTAGTTTCACAAGTGTTACAAACAGTTGCTCCCTTAGTGGCAGGCTGGCTTTATTTGATGCTTTACTTGTTATGCAAGTACTTAAAAAGGTAAACAGCTTTAAAAATACATCCCAGCTAATGCCAGTCATCATCTGGCATGCATCATTGTTTCCTTCTACAGAAGCTGATGAAAGAGATGTAGCATTAATCACTTGTTCCAAACCTGATATTTTCCTTAAGGTGTTATCTCTTTCTTTTCAAAGATTTTCTATCTCCGTATACACCATCTCTCTCAGATTCTTCCAATGGTTGTTTCACTGGCATCAATTGTGGTGCAGTTGAAATCGACTCAACTTCTGGTGACCTTGTTTCCATGGGTTGAGATTCCTCTTCTAAACTGTCATTGTTGTCTGACAAAGTACAAGATGGTATCTCCAATTCTGAGTTGTCATCTATTAACTTCAACTTCTTCCTTGCCTGACATGGTTCAACCAATTTCACTGTTAAAAGAGGCATATATATTACTCATGGGAACAGCATGAAATTTCATAAATCTCAATATTTATTGCACAAATTGTTCATCATGATTAATTTAAAGTTATACAATCTACAAACTTGCACCAACGTTTTGTCAATTGGTGCGCACATTTTATACATGAATCTATACAAATCCGTTTAATAGAAAATCTTAAATCAGCTGTACAAGGTCATAGTACAAATAAACACACAAGAAATGATTACATCAAATTATATATATATAGGTTTGGTCAGCTAAAAATAGTATCGGAAAATGATCTAATAACTAGTTATTATATAGAACATGTATGACAGGCAAATTGTAAGCAATGATACGAGCTCTTGTGGTTTCTCACCTTGAACACTTGCATTTATCCCTATTATTAGCACGAATGCCAAGCACTTCTCCATCCTAACGTACAGATTGGGTATTTCCAAAACGATCATATGGGTATGGCTAAGTGCGAAAAGTTACGAACAGTTGCGAAAAGTCATGAAAAGTTAGAAAAAGGTATGAAAAGTTACCAAAATTTACGAAAAGCTATAAACAGTTACGAAAAGTTACAAAAAGATGCGAATAGTTACAAAAGTTAATGTAGGCCAAGATGAGAAAAGCTGCCTTGAAATTATTATTTAGCTTAAGCTTATTTATTTACAACAGCTATATTAAAAGTCACACAGGTCATGTAGGCATTCAACACTATTTCAGGAGATGCCGGATAAGAGAAAATGTGCCACTAATTAAACATTCATATATTCAGATATGCAAATGCACTTGCAAAAAACGACGGTTTTCATTGGTTGTATAACACAGTCGCTTGGAAAGAATCCCATAAACCATCAATTCTATTTCCTGCTTCCGGTTGAGCCATAGGTGGCGCTCACCAGTTATTATGTACTTTTGAGAGAGTGATGTATGTAAGATGAAGTTGTTTGCATTTAAAACATGCACAGTGGTGAGAATGTTGGCATACCTCTATGCTACTTTCATGTAATATGGCTGACATTTGTTTGGATATTGTACTTTTGGAAATTGTAAATGATCTTAGCACACCGCTAACTAAAATGACTGCTCCCTTGTGCTCCAAAACTCAACCTGAATTTGTCTAAAGTACACTATCCTTGGCAGCTATT
>JAECUM010012863.1:0-31026 GCA_016617855.1 Megalonaias nervosa
TAATTAATTTTTGTCCTACTGCACTGCCTGCTGCACTAGCTGCCCCCGTCGCAAAAGCTTTGCTGGCATCAAGAGCAATTGGTGCTACTTTACGTGCAGTTCCTGGGATATTCTCGATCACCTTTGCAAATATATTTCCAAAAAATCCACCTACAATAGTTCTTCGATAAACTTTTTTTTCTCTCATCTTGTTATTAAATTAAGTTTACAAAATTTACATCGACAACTACATTGTTGCTAGTAAGTGTAAATAATACGTGACAATTTCATTGTTAAGATCTATTTGTCGTCCTGATTGATCTGTTAGTTGCATTGTTATGTTGGTTATTTGATTTTCAGGAGTAATTGGATAATATATTATATGTCGAGGAGTAATTTGCATCAGTGAACCAGGCGGAACATTTGGTGAAAAACTATAAATTGTTTGCCCGCGACTTCCCTTGGCTGAGTAAGACCCTAATGCAATAGAACAATTGATTAAAATTGTATTTACTTCTGTTATGTTAACTGGAAGTTCTCCATCATACGATATGCTTTGCTCTGTAACACTGCCATACTGTCGACGATTAAATCCTAGCAACGATGCGATGCTAGTTTCTGGTGAAAAATCGATCATCAAATTATTTTTTAATGTGATTCTGATTCGTAGTATATTATAGTTTGGAGTTAATTCAAAATTTTCTGCGGCAGTGTATTTTATTATCAGCTCTCTTATCGTTTTGTTGAGATCATTTAAATTATATGCTCCCTGTGGTATTTTGACTGACACCCAAGCACCAGAATTAAATGTAAAATCGTCATTGATGTTTGCTTTTCCATTTGCCATGGAATGCCATACCGTAGCAGAAATTAATCTGATTTCGTACTGGCTACCGGGATCTAGTATGATTGGTGTATCCTAGTGGACAGAAAAGTTTGCGCTGTCACTGGTTGTTTGTGACGAGTCAAGTAATAGTCTTGACATTTATATAAGATCGCCATGTAAAATTTCATCCTCGTCTGTTGTTAGTAATCCACTAGATCTAAGATTATCTAATTTGTCCACGATCTCGCCGTCGATTTCAGTGCTTTTATTACCAGCTTCTTTTGATGATATTAATAAGATAAGTCGGTCAACCAGTTCGGCGTTTGATGTAAAAACTTTAACACCTGTTCCAGTTTTTTCCTCTGGTAATCTTCTATCTCGTTTTCTTTCGTAGTCATTAAATAGTCTTTTAAATACCCATCTATAATCTTCTGATCTAGTTCGATACTATTCTGCTGTTTGAAGCATTACTTTAGCAATAATTCCATCTCTTATAGTATACATCATCGCCAACATTTCTCCTTCTGTTTTAGTTTCTTCTATTCTTCTATTATTTTCTATACCAGATGTAAAAATTTCTTTTAATTTTTTTATTAAATTTTCAAATTTTTCGTCTGGCTATTATCGAATATTTTCAATGTCTTTGATACTATATTTATCAATAAAACCTTTATATTCTTCGTCTGATATTTTTTCACGTGCCTTTTTTCTATAAAATCTTATCTGTTCTTCGATAGGCATTATTTTCACGGTAGATTCAGTCATTATTTTTTGTTGCTCAGTTAATTCCTTAGTTTGCTTTGATAAATTTTGTATCAACTTCATTAACTCGACTGGCTTAACTGTCAGTCTTTCAATAGCATGTTGGAGCGCAAGAGGGTTATATATTAATCTGTCAAATTCAGCCTGTTGTGCAACAGGATTAGCAATTGTACTCACAATTTCCTCTACAATTTTTTTTACCTTCCTCGTTTTGATCTTTCTTCGAGTAAACCTAACAAACCTTTTTCTTTAATTTTTTCTAGTTCTTCTGGAGATAACGCAGATATTTCTGGTTGTTTGCCAAGTACTGCTTCTGTAATAGGTTTAAAAAGTTTGGTGGTTTCTTCTTCTGCAACACGTTGTCCCCGACGGGGTTCTTCCACCCTTTCCTTAAAAGCAACTTTAGATGCTGCAAGTTTCTTCAATAATTCATTGTTTTGATAATAATCCATTATTTATTTTTATACGTGATATAAAATTTGTTATAGATACGTGTTAATACAACAACGAAACATTTTATCCGGATCACGCGCTAGTTTATCAAATAAAACGAAATTGTATTTGTCTTTAGTTGCTTGATGATATAATTCAATAAATTTATCTTTTGTTACGTCACCACATTTCTCGTTTGCAATATTTCTCACATCAACGTTATCTCGCCCTGGAAATAATATAAAACATCCCATATTTCGCCTGATAAATCTGTCGACGTTATAAAAACCTTGCGCGAGATAAATCGAATTACAATTTTTGTTACGCGATAATGAAAAATACGACTTAATCTTATTCATCTCCTCGTTCTTTAGCGGAATATCGTCAAATACAATTATTTTATGCTCGGACGAATCAAGTTCGTTGACGGGGTTTAATTCCCCTGGTTGTTTTATTTAAAATATATCATCGCCAGCGTCAAGCTCATCACGAAGTTTATCGTTGTATTCGCGTAAGAACTCGTATTTTTCTTGTTGTGGATTAATTGTGTAAATATATACCTTATCGTAGTTAAAGTTATCGTTGAGTAAGAGATTTAGCAAAAGATTTGTTTTACCAGAGCCTGTACGACCAACAATAAGATAATGACAATCTGGAAGTTCATTATTATGTTCATGTTAATCGTTCGGTGTCAAAATTTAATATCGCTGACTTCGCCATTGTTGTTATATAATTTTATGTTATATAATTTACATAATATGACCTATTAGACAAAGTTTGGAACAGCACTTACATGATCTCTTTCCGCTTACGAACCAACAATAACCGTAACGTCATCGCTAGTCAAAAATCCGGCGACACAATGACAGGTAACCTATTTCTGTCAAATCAACAAGTTGTAGGTTTAGAAACAAATTATCCGCCAGTAAATGTTGTTGATACACAAGCTGTTAGTTATGCACAACTATAATCCGTCGACAATAACAAACTATCACTGACAAGAGGAACTTTAAGCGGTAACTTGGACATGTCAGGAAAAAAAAAATAAATTTAGAAACAACGTATCCGCCAAGAAACTTAAATCAAACACAAGCGGTAAATTATTTACAGTTGAAGTATGTTGATGATAACAAGCTTGATAAAACCGGTGTAACTATTACATTTAATATTGACATGTCAAGTAAAAAAATTATTGGGTTGGAAACCGAGTATCCACCAGCAAATGTTGATAGCACATAAGCGGTAAGTTATACGCAACTAAAATCAGTTGACGATAACAAACTTAACAAGGCCGGCGACACAATGACAGGTAACCTTATGATGAGCAATAACTCAAAAATAACTGGATTACCAACAACTTCACTAACACCAGCTTATGAGACTGATGCTATTAGTTACGCTCAGTTAAAAGAAGAATTCACCCCGTATTTTAAACGATCCGGTGGATCAATATCAGGTAACATAAATATTAGAGACAAAAATAATAACAACAACATATGTTCCAGTTAACCATAATGATCTAACGAAAAAAGCGTCCGTTGAGAGTGTATCTGGTGGTATAAAACGAACCAAAAACAATGTTGGGTATATTCCAGCACTTTTTTAGGCAACTGATATGCGAATTGGGTTTGAGGTAAGTGCATCATCATATTATCCTGAAAATTATCCTTATCGCGCTTTCTCTGATAGACAAGAATGGGCTACTAACGGAGAAGTTGAAAACTTTTGGATTAAAATTAAATGTCCAATTACAGTTGCTATTTGGCAATTTCATTTGCGAGGTCGATTAAACTCTAGTGTTGGTCGAATTTATAATTGGCGATTGGAAGAATCAAACGATGATATCGACTGGGTAATATTTTACAGTACAGAAAATACATATATTTCAACAACACAATATTTTACGATTCCGACAGAAAATACTGTTAACAAGTATTTGTATTTCCGAGTTTCTGTTATCTCTGCTGAACATCCATTTCCAGGACTGACAGCATTTCAAGTATACAAACTTGATGATCAGATTTAATCTAACGTTATAAAATAAATGTCTGAACCAGCAATTATAACCATTGCAAGATAATTTTATGATAATATTTTTAACCCGAAAAAGATGTTGGGGACAAATCACTATTGGCACGTTCGATAAATACTATGAAAAAAATTCCAATTCTAATGAAAAACTCTCCATTGTCAGATGAAGAAAAAAAATGTATTCTTGTTATGCACATGCGAGGACCACAACTAATAAATGCAATAGAAAACTTTGATATTATAAGCAGATACTGTCATCCTGATGATTGTCTAGAAGAACAAAAACAAGTTGAAATCCTGTAAAAAAAAAAAATATTGCTTGAGTTTGATTTTAAAAATATAGATTGGATAATGCGATCAGGTTTATTAAAAGCACAAAAAGCGCAGGAGGAACAACAAAAAAACGATAGTCATGATCGTCTCGACAATCTAGCGGAATCTAAGGTAATAGGAATAAAAAGGAACAAGAAGTTATACAATAGTTTTTAATAACGAGGAATTTTTAAGTATCTCGGTATGTACTACCACGACAAGGAAACACTACTTACAATCGTTAGTATGGCAGTGGATACGGAGTTAATTATTAAAGCATACTCAAACGCACTTCTACCAATGATTCGTAAAAAGACCCAAAATTTGATCCGATTATTGTTACCAAATCTCTAGCGATAATGAAAGATTTTGACAATGAAATTAGTGATCTCAGTGATGATAAGAGAGAAAAGTTTTTTGAGGATGTCTATCAAAAAATATTTAAATCAAATATTAATTCTTATTACGATATAGGTGAAGAACACGATGTTCCACTTCCATCACTCCAACGCTATAGACAATTGTCATTACGAAATTATTACAAAGAAATCGAGAAAATATTTACGCAACCATACAATAATTTATTGTTTAAATTAACTGTTATTTTTTTCCCCATTGGACAAGACACACTCCGAGGATTAATGCTAGCAAATGTCGTAGTCGCATACGGAATTATCAGACAACATCTTGTCCTCAAAAATTTTACGTTGGATCAAATAAGCTTGGCATTAGGGTTTATTGATGAAACAGAAAGAGAATACAGTAATTTGGTGAACGAAATAGATTTGTATAAACGTAAAGTAGAAAACGAGTTTGATTCCTACAGCTAGTTAAAGAAAAATGAGGTACTAACAGATGAATGATATAAGGATACTTCGTCTGATGTTTATGACAAGTACAGAGATTCTATAGCTGATTCGAACAATAATAAGTTTCGTGAGTTTCTTGATTCGATTGTTGGTGCTAGAGTTTTTAATATTATATAAAACTGTAAGCAAATATTGTATAATTAAAAAAACCAAATCATCGATTTCAATCATATTTCAGAAGAAATTCCAAAACAAGATGTTGACGCTCTAATGCAATATTATAGATATTATCATAAAAACCTTTAGTGTGTAAAACAATGTTACAAGTATTACAGTAGAATACTTCGAGTAATATCATATTTACCATTGCTAATGACAAGCTCTGGTATAATTTCAAGTGGAGCATCATTAAACCCGTTTTTGTTAATAATATCAGGTGTTGGTGTTTCTCTTTCAACGGCGTGTAAAAAAAAATTGAGCCTCGACTTGAGACTAAATAATTGCTTGTAAAACAGCAAGTATCATTGCAAAAAATTACTTCATCAGATAAGATCTTATTTGCCAGGCGTAAAATATGATATGGACGATTTAATATTAGAGTTCCGTATTACTGACAGTATGTTAACAGATATTCTGCCAATGAGAGTTAGCAAGTACGAAAATAATTATCATAAAGCATGGCTGTAACAGTAGTATACATAATCTTGCGTAAATTCTAGGTAGTTATTGAGCTCCATCTATACAATGTACTGCGACAGCTGTTCACAACAACATCCGGCAGATTTATTTTAGGTCCACACACTACAGTCTATTTAGTGAAAATAATTTCTAGATTCACACTTCATTTTATTTTCTAAACGTGTGTGAATTTATTTTAGATCCATACACTACAGTTTATTTAATAATATTTTTAGTAATAAGTGAGGAAATTCTTTAAAAATAAGAAAGGACTTACCTGCTCAGGTACAGATCCACTTGCTGAATGAACATGGAGAAAAATTTTGCCTGCCTTTTACAGCGTTATTCTGGAATTTCTATTACGTACTTTCTAGAATGTTCTTTGAAATTTCCATTATGTACTTTCTAGAATGTTCTTTGGAATTTCCATTACGTAATTTCTAGAATGTTCTTTGTAATTTCCATTACATAATCTTTGGAATTTCCATTACGTAATTTCTAGAATTTTCTTTGGAATTTCCATTACGTAATTTCTTGGAATTTTCGCGATCTTTTACCTGACAAAGTTATATATGTTTGGAAATTCCGTGATGAGTTATTCTGGAATTTCCGCGATCTTTTACCTGACAGAGTTATATATGTTCTGGAATTTCCGTGATGAGTCATTCTGGAAATACATATAGGTGAGAAAACAAGCGTTTCTAGATCAGAGACCCCTTATTTTGTCAAAAATGTAAAAGTCATCATCGGAGCTGAAGAAAATGTCAACATGGAAGGGTTTTGGAGGAGAAAGAAGGATCTCTGAGCTAGAACCCTGGTTTTCCTTTACTACTGCTACTTTAATTTTACTGTGATATTTCGGTCTGGGACAAAATTTTAGCCCTTTGCCTAACAATATATAGTCATTATCAGTTAATCTTCTACGCGAGAGGTTTAGCACGGTTTCTTTACCTCTCTTAATTTGTTTTCTTCGCTTTTTTCTTTCTTCCACTCTCTTCTACCCTTGAATCTATGGAACCTCCTATTCTTTTGTCTTGTGACGTGGTCTCTATCAGTCCTCGTAGAATCTTTTCCAGGTTTGTCAATGTCTTATTATGTTAAAGAAGTTGAACGTCAATTGAATGAGGAAAAATGCTACAAACATATTAACAAAGACCCGTCAATAGAAATTAAATCAAAAATTTCAACATGCATTAATGAGATCGCTAAAAATAATAATTCCATATATAAGGAATTTTATACTTTCCCTTTAAACATACGTATACTTCAATATTACCCAAAACTCATAAAAATCCTGACCATAATTTACCTTTAAATTATCCAGGACGACCAATTATATCAGGGTGTAATTCATATACTGAAAACCTATCCAAATTTATTGATAGTGTTTTACAATCTTTAATGAAATCACTTCCGTCATACATTAAAGATACTACTGATTTCATTAAAAAGTTGAAGTCTATTCCACAGCTATCTGATAACTCAATCCTGGTATCATTAGATGTAACATCACTATATACCAACATTCCGCATACAGATGGTATTGAAGCGTGTAAATATTTTCTTGATAACAATCCTAATAATAGCACACTATCAAGTCAAGATATTTGTAAAACAATAAAACTTATCTTGGAAAATAATTATTTTCAATTTAATAATACAAATTACATCCAAATAGTGGGTACAGCAATGGGTAGTCCTATGGCTCCTTCATACTCTTCTCTTTTCATGGGTAAATTAGAAAAAGATTTCCTTCAAAAAGAAAAAATTAATCCATCTGTTTGGTTTAGATTTTTAGATGACATATTTATGATCTGGAACCATTCAACTGAAGAACTGGAAAAATTCATTGATCGCCTAAATCATTTTCATCCGACGATTAAAATAACTTGTAGTGCATCTAGTACGCATGTTTCATTTTTAGATGTAAATGTAATACAAAATATTGATAACACTATCTCTACAAATATTCATGTCAAGGAAACTAATATCCACCAGTATGTGGAATATTCTTCATGTCATCCCATGTCATGTAAAAACGGTATACCATATAGCCAGGCTAAAAGATACCGAAGCATTATTTCAGATGATTGTCAATTACAAAATTCGTTGAATGATTTAAAAAAACATATTTCCAAAACAGAAATTATCCTAAACATTCATTGATTCTGCGCTGAACAATGTCCGTAATCTTACTCAACACGAGGCTTTAAACACAGCAAATTGTACAATAGAGAAAAATATAATTCCTTTCACAATACAATATAACCCTTCATTACCTAATATATGCCTTATAATTAATAAATATTGGAGTCTCCTAAATTTATAAAATAAAAACAGTGTAAAATCACTTTACAACAATAAACCACTTCTTGCTTATAGAAGACCCAAGAATATGTAAGATTTTCTAATTAGAACTAAACAGACAGAAAATAAAAAAGACAATTCTCATCATCTAAATGTAATAGACACCGGTGCTCCCAATGTGCAAACATAAGAGAAAGTACTAATACAAAAGAGGTATTTTCTCTACGTTATAACACTAACTGCGTATCAACTGATATGATTTATTTGATAACCTATAAAAAAAATATAATATGCAATATGTTGGACAAATTCTTCAACGAGTTTCTAAGAGAATGAATAATCATCGCTTTCATATAAAAAAAATTATAGAGATCCTTAGTTTTCCTCTAATATTCAACACATTTTAATACCAATAATCACTCTCTACTCGATTTTTCTTTCATGCCAATAGATATTGTGCATGGAGACATGAATAGACTCATAAAAGAAACTTACTGGATTCATAAATTAGATACTTTGTATCCTAATGGCCTTAATACCAATGCACTATATAAAATTGTATAATTTTTTTTAATTTTTTTTTTTAAATTGATAAATTGTATATCCTTTATAACAATATAATTATATGTATGACTGTTTGGCTCTATTTTATTTTATTATTTTACTGATTCAGGTTTCATTAGAGACTCGTGTATCTTTCAGATCCTGTCATATATATATATATATATATATATATATATATATATATATATATATATATATATATATATATATATATATATATAATTGTTTTGTTATGATGATGCGTATCATTTATGACGTTACGTAATGACGTAATTGTTATTTTAAAATATAAAGATGTCATCGTTTCTTTCAAATATCGGCGTTTCTGTTGTTTTGAGTTGTTTTTTTCTTTATTATCCCAATATAGATCTTACAGAAATAGCAGAGATTACTCCGAGTGCCAGTACTTATGAAAGATTGTTAAACCTCGGTTTATTGGTGGATTGAAAAGATTATATCCAATCAAAACTACTGTAATATAGAAAATTTGCAAGTAAATAAATTGACATATGAAAGTCACCTCTCATCAATATTTCGCAGTTACCTTCTAAACTTCGTTGTTAATTTCCCGTATAAGGGTAAGCATTTTAACTATGCATTAGAGACTGAAAATTAAGTGTACATTAGATAAAACGTGTTTGCATACAGACTTGTCACCCCAAGCTTAAATTTGAAGTGGCTGAAAAAGAAGTTTATCTTGCTTTGCTATTACCGCAGAGGCTTTATGTTTTAAAAGTAGCTAAGAGACTACCTTAGAAATTGTTTGCATTTTATTTTAATAAATTCCATCAGAATATTTATGGTATACTTACATCAGGGTTCCTAAATTTTTTAATTTTTCAGGTCATCCCCACGGGTTAGGGATTTGCACAAGCCCTGTTTAAATGCTGAATATTAATCAAATTTGCAATGTCTTTTTTTGTAGGTTGAAAATAAATATGTTGCCTTATAGCTCGAAGTTCGTTAGGTAGATAGTTCAGCAAGATAGAGTTTTAGTATTCGCACACCCACCCGTTTGTTTGTACTCACCCACCCCACCCCCTCACTGATCTGGAAACCAAAAACATCAATGGAAAATGAAAATCTAAGAGAAAGAGAGAATTCCAAAATTGGTGAAAGAAGTCACCAAGATTAATTTAGATAACAGGGGCATAGTGGCAGTGCATAGGATTTCTGATCAACAGGGACAGCCATGGCTAGTGATTGTCAAATTCTGGAGTTTGGATTGTAGAATTTCAGTTATCTGGAAGTGGAAAGATATCCAGCACAACAAGGGAATTAGACTATTGGAGGATGTGACCAGGATGAACATTAAACTTAACAATAAATTAACCAAATGCTCTTAGATTGAAAGTGCATGGTACTTTAATGGTTACGTGTTTGGTGGAAAAAAAAATCAGGAAAAAGGATAAGATTTGACATTTATGATGAAATTGATGAGAAAATCAGAATGTGAGTGTAATTTACAATGTTATGAGGTTATGAAATTGCCCAGACAGGTATGTGGAAGTTACATTTCATTGCATAATATTTTTTATTAATATTATGAATAGTTTTGCTTGCTTCATGGGAATCATTTCTTTCCCTCCTTTTTTGGGGGGATATATTTACCAATTTATTTATTTCCTGGTTAATTCGTTCATTCATTATTTTCTTCATCAGCTGAGTCATCAATTCATGGATCCATTATATCCTCATTCACTCAGTCATGTTGTTCCTTAATCAAAACATACACCAATTAATAAATCAAATTTCATTCATATCTATATTTGCTTGATCATTTAATCGTCTTTTTCAAAAGTACACATCCACAATCAAATTTCCAGTGCCGTCTTATGGCTCATTCCTTCTCCCTTCAACCACATCCAATTATACATATACACTCATTCATATCTGCTTTTTCTTCTGGTTTTTCCTCTTTCATTCCACTTGTTATTTATACTTGTATTTTCTGTGCATATTGGTGCGCTAAATTGATTTAGCTCAGGAAGGGTCTATTGGAGTTGCATAAGAATGATCTAATGTGGATTTGTTTCACTTGTCATCCATTGCCCACTGTATTAATATATAACCACCAGATATGTTTAACTGCCAAATCTACAGTATGTACTGTAGCACCATGGATGTTTTTATGAATAGATGTCTGTATTAGGGGATAACCGATTAGCATTTTTCTACTGATTTCCGATTCCGGATTTTGGGCATGAAATTTGTCCGATTCCGGATACGATTCAATTAATCGGAAATGCTAAATTAAAAGGTTTTTCAAATTAACTTTTTAAACCGTGTTACACACGTTTTGCACATCACACCGACGTCACAAGGGGAAGGATATGGCAGGACTATAGCAAAATGCAACGAAGTTCAAAGCCACAAAGAATCCATGAAATGTTTTTATTTTTGTAAAATGCACTGAAACATAATAAATGTTTTTTCTACGATCACATTGTTATACATAATAATTATAAAAACTTACGATTTTACAAATAAAACTCGCAAACTGAAATCCACGTGTTATGGCGCCCTCAGTATTTATTTTCCTGTGATATTGTTCTTGTTTTTTGGCAAAGATATTATAATATAATAAATTTAGAAATGCGAGTTAAAGAGTCTTGAATATTGATATATTTATGTAGTGCATAATATAATATAATATAACATAACATTAAAGTTAAGCAGTTTATTTCTGCCATGTTTCATCTACCTAAGTAAAAACATGCAGTTTAATAGATAATAAAGAAATTTAATAATCAAAATTTATAACTTCCAAGTTCTTTGCAAGAAATAATAGCATCTCCGTTTTTTCAGCGGACATGCTTGATCGTTTGTCACTGCAAATAGTACCTGCCGTGCTAAAACTTCTTTCACTATCGACGCTAGAGGGCGGTATTGAACAAAAACATTTAGCGACAGCTGCCAGAAGCTGGAACGTTTTTTCACGGGATTTCCAGTATATAACTGGGTCCGTTGGTGGTGAAGTCCTCGGCTGATTTTTCTCAGCTAGATACGAATCCAATTCACGCTGGCACGTGAATTCAGATGACAGGGATGCAGAGGCGAGATTTTGGTCGGATGTGCTAGAGGCAAATAACTCCTGGTAGTAGGAATCTAGGCCAGTCGAAGTTGAAGGTCCTGGATCCACTTCTGTTGAGATTGAATGTTGATGGCGGTGATTGTTTTTTCATACTCGATCTGTAGTTCGTCCATTAACATGCGCTTTACAGGGTCATGCCCATGCGCATTAAAAACCAACAATTTGTAAGTGGGATCCAAAACCATTGCAAGTGCACACAACTTGTTTGTCTCCACTTCCTCATAACGTGTACGCAAATCTTTCAGCATGTCCGCCCGCATGGTCTGTATTCCGATGTCATCTCCGACTCTTGCAGGTTTTGTTAAAGTTGCCATGAGAACACGAACACTGGGGATGATCATGCTTGCTGTTGCAGTAGACATACTGGCATTCCTGGTTTCCTGTTCGAATGGTTGAAGCGTAATCAAAACCCGTTCCATCAAATTCCACTCATGTGCCGTTAGATTTGTAACCCCATCATTTTCCTGACAATAGAGGGCAATAGCTTTCTTTTGTTCTATGAGGCGCTTGAGCATGTAGAACGTAGAATTCCAGCGGGTTGTAACATCCTGGATAAGACGGTGTGTCGGGTATGGCGTGCCATCCTCGCATGTCAAAGACTTCTGGATTCTGAGAAATTGTTCTGTGGCTTGAGTTGAATGCCGAAAACGCCCAATGATTGTACAAGCAGTGACAATAGCATCCATAACGGATCTTTGACTTAAAAGTCCAACCTTGACAACTAGCTGGATCGTGTGGTTGAAACATCCCAAGTGATCCAATCCAGATAACGCCGCCGCTTTTTTCATGCTCGCACCATTATCCCGCACGAGAACTCCACGTTTTTCATCTGGAATAGACCATGCTGCTAACATTGCAAGGATGTTATCCGAAATAACTTGGCCCGTGTGTCGGTCTTCAAGATTTCGTAGTGACAGAACAATGGAAATCCTGTTCCACTTGCTGTCAATCCAATGAGCGGTAAGCGAAATGAAAGCATTCAAATTATTTGTTCTCGTCCACACGTCACTTGTAAAACTTATGTAGGCTGCTTGTTCTAGTAAAATAACAATTTTACTCTTCACGGCAGAATATAAGTCCGGAATAAGCGTTCTTGACAAATGAACTTAGGATGGAATAACGTAACGAGGTTCAAGTTCATTCAGAAAGCGAGTGAAGCCTACGCTGTTAATCATGCTGAAAGGCATAGCATCAGCCGCAATCATTTCTATGATCTTCTTAGTTATGATTAACTGGCGCGGGTTGTTTGCCTCAAATGGTTTTTTCTTTTCTAGCAGGAACTCTATTGTCTGTACTCTGTGTTTCTTTCCAGGCTGCATTACTTCTTCGGCTTTTCGTTTCTTTTCGATGTCACAGATTCCGGTATACTTTTTATATTCATCCGGATGTTTTGCACGCAGGTGATTGATAAGTCCGCTGGTTCCATATGAACGTGGATCATTACCTCCTCGTTTTAATTTATCCTTGCACTGTGGAACCAAACAATCTGCCTTTGACTCGTCTATGGCATTTATCTCAAAATAATCCCATATTTTGCTTCGTTGTTTTTGCGACATTTTAAAATAAAATTATTTTTTTACTTTTAGCAGATTTTCATTTAATTTTATTGTCTGTAAAGGCTTAGAAATATTTTGTTATTGTGGCCAATACAACAAATTCTGTATCTAAATAGTGCATGAGAGGGATGTATGTCTAGAAACAAAGTGACAGTTTATGGAAAGTCGTATATCAAAACTCAAGATTATCTACAACATAGCATCGCAGTATCTGTCAGAACTGTAATGTGAGATTAATGATGGATGCAGCCGCAGAGTCTCAACAGTTCAGCACAATTTTTTCACACTGTATGCTAATATAAATTTCATTTACATTATCATACAGTTCCAATACATCCACGCAGCATATACGCTTTAATTTTTCCGCCTAATCATTTATGTTGACCAGCTGCCAGTTCCGACCCATACTTTGTTCAACAATTAGTTGATCTTGCCGCCAGGCTATAATTTTCCCGCCTTAATCATTTATGTCGGCAAGCAGCCAGTTCCATCCTGTACTTTATTCAACAAATACTTGATCTTGCCGCTATGCTTTAATGTCGCGGTCGGATAAAAATAAAACAAGCTTTTGTTTGGTCCTATAAAGTTGGCCTCTTGCGGTGACTTAAATAAAAGCAATGAAATCTGATCGATTCATGCATTTTCCAAAGTGATCGGTGATTGAAACAAGTTTATTGTGCTGTGAAAGTTTCCTTATTAACTTTATTTATATTTACGATTGTAAGAATCATTTTCTTTTAATACCTCATTAGCATGTGTCAATGTATTCAATATTATGCCTTCATTATTGAGGATGTTGACATAAACGGGTAGGAGTGTATTATATATTTTAATAAATTTAAATCTTTCGGTCTAACTCAAGTATTATCGTTTCACCCCGTTGTGTTGACCATATTGGACTTTTCTGACTTCTTATTTAAATTTATTAACGCACTATCGAATGACACGCAGTGTTAGACACGGTGCCATAGAAATTCAACTTTATTATTTTTATTAGCCGAATCGGTCGTTCCTGCCTTGTCCGACTCCGATTAATCGGAAGTTCATACTATCCGGTGGAATCCGATTTCCGGATCAAAAGTTGGTTATGCCCTAGTCTGTATTGTGTGAGTGCCATGATAATATGATATATTTCTGCACAGGAATATGTACATATAACATTTCTGATGTTTTGTGTGAGTGCCGTGTGTATGATAATATATATTTCTGCACAAGAATATGTACATATAACATTTCTGATGTTTTTATGAATAAAAACAATTTTATCTATGAACGTTAGAGGCCTGCAAGGTTTACTTTTTGAGTGAAGGGACATTTTCCAATGGGTAAAACACAAGAATGTATCTATTGTGTACATGCAAGAAACTCATAGTTCAAAGACCGATGAAACATATTGGGCTGCTGAATGAGGATATACATGTATATTTAGCCACTGTACCAGTAATAACACTGGAGTGTCAGTATTCTTTAGAAATTCTTTTGAATTTATGATCGACAGAGAAAGATCTGACAGTCAAGGGAGATTTATTATGTTAGATATTATAATTAATGGAAATAGAACAATGCTCATAAATTTATATGGGTATAATGATCAGAGGTCTCACTAGGATTATAAAACTTGTAGCCCAGGACTCCCATTTTGGTAAATACAGGAGTCCCACCAGCAAAAGTGGCAGCAGATTAGAAGAACTGTTGGTTGCCACTGAGTTTAATTTCTGCATTCTTTATAACACTGACATATAGCTCTTGTGTGTCAATCAGAGTAAGACTGAATTTTGTCAATCAAAGGAACGGTCTTAATCCAAAAACTAAGCCAGGCATGACACACTTTCTTACACTTGGCTGCTGTTCCACCCAAACTATCAGTCATAGCATCTTTAGCACTCTTCTGAATCTCATCACAATCTTTGTCAGTTAGCCATTTAATTCCAAAATACTATCCAAATTTGCAAATGGCATTTTGTCCAAGTCTCAGCATGTCTTGATTCCGAGGTCACTTGCACTACTTATTCAGCTACACTTGGAAATGAACACAATAATGAAATCTAAAATTGCTTATTTGATGTACTCTTATAAATGACCACATGTACATCTCGGTCTTTCTGCCTCTGAATTCAAACACTGTTAAATTTCAGCACATTTTCCCACTCAGCAGCCAGTCAGTCTTTGAACTTGCCGCACAGCTATTGCATTATATTCTTTTGATGGACTCTTATAATGGCAACTTGTGCATCAGTGTGTTGTTCATCCACTGAAATTTGTAACTGTGAATATCGTCACAGCTAATTGATCAACACATTTTCCCACTAAGCGCAGGTGGCTGAAGCAGGACTGGGAAGTCTTTGAAATTTGCTGCCCACCTATTACATGTGTACAGAGTACTGTACCTAAGTGATTTTCTGCGTCACTGATAAAAAATTGTGTCCAAACAGGCATGATTAAGCGTTTCTGAGACCTCTGATGATGATAACCCCAGCTTTTTTAGAAATCTAAAGGAAGAAATGTTAGTATTTGAGAACTTAAATGTGTGGAGATTGAAATACTGTTCAAAACCTAGATTTGGATACTTAAGAATATTTTACATGACAAATGCCAACAGTCTAGAACAGCAATCCAAATCCTATACTAAAATTACTCTACCTGTGGAGAAATTCCAATCAAGACTTCATCATCATCATCATCATCAATCCCTTAACCCAAGAGGTCGTTGGGGCACCACAGTTGACTTTGCAACCAATTCTCTCGATCTTTCCCTGCCTTTTGGGAATCTCCAAATCACATGCCTGTCCACTCCATAATGTTGTCTTCCCACCTCTTTTTCTGTCTGCCTCTTCTGCACCATCGCACTGTGCCTTACAAAATTGTTTTGCCAGTCCAGATGATCTTGAGACATGACCGTACCACTTCAGTTTGCGCTTCTTTACAGTGGTCAAGAGGTCTTCATAGTATCCAATGGCTCATTGGATCCTGTTGTGGACTTCTTTGTTGGTTACATGGTCAATGTATGAGATGCCCAAGATCTTGCGGTAGCATCTCATTTCAAAGGTTTGAATCCTTTGTAGATCTGCTGGGAGCATCCATGTTTCACAAGCATACAGAAAGATGGAGATGACAGTTAAGCACATCAGCCTTATTTTGGAACCAAAAGCAGTGTTGGTGTCTTTCCATATTAGTCTCAGCCTTGTTATTGCTGCTGTTGTCTGGGCAATCCTGCAGAGTAGTTCTGTTTTGGAGCCCTCATCTGTGGTAATTGATCTCAAGTACTAAAAGCATGTGACTCTTTGCAGCTTCTGTCCACTGACCTTTATTTCTGCACTGATGCCATTGGTGTTGTTTGTCATCAGTTTGGTGTTTTCGGTGCTAATCTCCATACCGTATGTGGTGGAGGTTGTGTCGAGGCACTCAACCAAGTCGGCCAGTTCTCTTCCATCTCCAGCTAAACCATCAATATCATCTGCGAAGTGAAGGTTTGTGATTGTTCTTCCTCTGATGCTGACAGTGCTCTTGTGGTCATGTAAGGCATCCTCCATGATCCTTTCCAGGAAAATGTTGAAGAGTTTAGGTGACAGTATACCTCTCTGTCTGACACCAACTGTTGTTCGAAACCAATCTCCTCTGCTGCCATTGATGAGGACAGTACTGGTGGCTTTGTCATAGAGGTGCTCAACAACCTGTACCAGGTTTGAGCTGATGTTTTACTTCCTCATAGTTGCCCATAAGGCTGCATGCCATATCCTTTCAAAGGCCTTTTTGAAATCTATAAAGACGATGTATAGATTCTGCTGATGCTGAAGGTATTTCTTGCAAAGGAGTCTGAGATTGAAGATTTGTTCTGTGGTGCTTCTTCCTGCTCAGAAGCCTGCCTGCTCTTCAGCAATAATTTTCTCTGCTTGAGGCTTTAGTCTGTTGAGAATTATCTTCAGCATGACTTTGCTCAGGTGACTGATCAAACTGATGGTTCTGTAGTTTTGGCATAGCTGTAGGTTTCCTTTCTTGGGGAGCACAATGACCAAGGATTGAGTCCATGTGGTGGGCCATTCTCCTGTCTTCCATATCTTGTTGCAGATTGTTGTTAGGACTGTGACTATCTCTTCTCCTCCTTCTTGAATGAGCTCTGCTGGTATGTTGTCAATGCGGGCTGACTTTCCTTTCTTTAGTGACCTAACTGCAATTTCTACTTCTTCATGAAGAATGGGGTTGTCATCAATTTCTTCTGCCTGAGGGCAATTTAGTACTGCTGGATCTCCTTGGGTCTTATGATTGTACAGTTCTGAGCAGTATTCTGTCCATCGCTTGAGGATCTCTTGATCTTCTGTGAGTCATTTTCCTGATTTGTCTTGGATGGTGGTAGTTTTCCGTTCTTTATGGGTTGTGAGATCTTTCACCAGTTGATATGCAATTTTGCTGTCATTTCTACTCAGACTGTCTTTGATTTTGCAGCATTATCTTTCTATCCAGGATTCCTTTGCCTTTTTCATGCTTTTCCTGATCATGTTGTTTATCTCGCTGTATTTTCTAGCACCTTCATGATCTCTTTTTCCCTTTCTCAGTTCTCTTCTTTTGTCGCATTGTTCAAGGACATTTGTCGTGACTCAAGGTTTCTTTGTTCGACAATATTTGCCAATGATCTCGCTAGCTGTGCTAGTCACAGCTGTGTTGAATGTGGTTGTTAAGGTCTCTAGGTCAAGACTTAAAGATGTATAATTTGAGGCAAAAACCTCCTTTGAAACGAAATAGATTACTTTCTTGAATCTGATGATATTAAATTAAATGAATACAGTTGATGTATTGATTTTACCAGGGTATAGGACTGATCATTCCACTGTTGTTTTAAGTGTGACTTTTTCAAAGCGTCCAAGGGGAAAAGGATATTGGAAATTAAATGCTCAGCAGTTGAGAGATAATAATTATATTGACTTGGCCAAAAAGTATATAGCTGACACTGTAAATGTATATTACATATGGGGAAATAAAGAGGACTCTTTTCGTATTTATATTTCCTGTAATGATCAAATGTTCTTTTGAAAATGAAAATAAGATCTAAAGCTATGATTATTCTGTTAGGAAAACAAAAGAAAAATGGGACAAATTAAAGAAAATTGAACAGGAAATATTAGAAATTACAGGGAATTGTTGGATTACATAGATGGGGAAGCTCTGGAAAATTTAGAAAAAGGAAAGCAAACTAGAGGAATCTAGGACAAAATATATAGATGGTGTTATCTTAAGATCCAAAGCTCAATGGTATGAGATGGGAGAATAAAGCATGAAATACTTTTTAAAGCTTGAAAAAAGGAATCATGTCAAAAAGACAATAAAGGAAATCATTTTAGATGATGCGGCAAATATATCAGACCAAATAGATATCATAGGTGCCACAAAACAGTTCTGTATCAAATTATACAAAAGTAGAATCGCTCTGATTGAGCTTAATGATATTGAAGAACTCAAAAAAGATTTTTTTTTAAGATAATCATGCGATGGTCTGCTTATAATAATGAGTACAGCATGTGTCTAAAACAGATGGAAAATAGGAAAAGTCCTGGCTCAGGTGGATTTATGGCAGAATTCTATAAATTCTTTTGGAAGACTATTATTGGGGGATTTCTGTGCTGACCAATAAATTATGGATATACTATTGGATTTATGAAAGACACATTCATTGGAGAAAATACCAGGGTATTATATGATATTATGGACCAAACAGAGAATGAAATTAGAAATGCCTTATTATTGTTAACTGACATCGAATAAGCCTTTGACTTAATTAACTGGCACTTTGTGTGAAAGTTTTACAATCTTTTGACTTGTGTGATTCAGTTTGTAAGTGGTTGCAGCTGTTTTGTAATGTCTAAATGTTGTGTTATAAATGTTGGAAACATGTCATCATTTTTTAGACCTGGAAGAAGGTGTCATCAAGGGGATCCTCTTGCATCTTATTAGTTTATTATATGTGTTGAGATTTTAGCTATACTTTTAAAGCAAAATGTGGATTATGGAGACTCATCTTTGATGTCAGTGAGTGTAAATTAGGTCAGTATGCCGATGATGCTTTTATTCTTCTTGATGGATCTTAACATTCTCTTAAAGCAACTATGAATATTTTCTGTTATCTGGACTTAAATGTAAGAAAAACAAATGCTATTTGGATTGGGAACAAGAAAAATAAGTGAAAGAATATGTCCCAATATAGAACAAAACTGGTCTTCTTCCAACTTTACACTTCTTGGCATCGCTTTTTCTTTAGGCTTGCAACAAATGGTAAAAATTAATTAAAGAAACTAACAAAGGCAAAAAGAGTCAAGATATCTTTCAGTTGTAGGTAAAGTAATTGTTGTAAAAACTCTTGTTCTACCCATATTTGTACATTTTTTTTCAGCATTTCCAGATCTGACAGCAAAAATTGAAGCCTAACTATATCAGAACTTATTTAAGTTTGTAGGGGGTGGAAAAGTTGAGATAATTAAATGTGATATTGTTACGTGTCTTGCACTTAAAATAAGTAACAGAAAAGAATGAAGACAACAAGCCTTGTAAAATTTAACAAAAATTTATTTCCCTAGAATACAAAGTGAAAAATGAGAAAAAAGAACTTAGTTTTGCAAATTAAATCCAAAAATAATCCAAGAATTAAAGACACAAATCCTAGTAATAGAAGGTCCTGAATAAAATTCAGTTCAAGCCCCAAAGAGATTTAAAATTGAAGGTGATGACGTGTCTATTATGGCCTATGTTGTACTGATGTGTCGACAGTCTCTTGTTGAATCACAGAAATATTATTCCAGGTTTGAATTCTGTATAAATTCCAATGAATGTCTTTATCTGAGAATTCTGTCAGAGCACTTTTGTATTTCCAGAGAAACTAATCACTTGAATTCAATAATTTGAAGAAAATAAAATTCAGCGCAAACTGGTCACAACATAATACAACCCAAAGTACTAGATGTTAAAGCACGACTGGTAAACTTCTGACAGTCACAAGATAATATAGTTCTCTGTTTAACCTCAGGTCACAAATTAGCATTTTCTAAAAACAACCATTACCTAATAGAAATTAACATTCTAGCATGATTTAATGAGCCTTGTTTATTTAAAACATAATAGCCTATAAAATTCACTTTGGAATCCCCAAAACCCTGACCCAAATCAACATGTTTACTTGAATAATAATTTGGTCAGTGAGCTTATACCCATAGAAAATAATGAAGCTATTATTGTTTACATCAATGAAATAAAAAAAGTCAATCAGGTCAAACAGAACTGAACTCAATTTTGGATAAGGTCAAGTCCAGTAAACAATGTTACATTACAATAACATGTAATGGAATTAAAAAAATAATTTAAAACTAACAGAAAACAATTAAATTAAATATACATAACAATATACTAGTAGCCCTGGAGAATGTGGGAGGATTAAATATGATACACATTTATTCTTTCATTAGGTATATTAAGATAAGATGGGTTAAATGATGATGGAGCATGGCAGAACCTGGTCAACATGACTGTGTTCAGAAATATGAAGAATATTTGGAATTTAGGGAGGAGAGAATTAGAAAAAATTGGTGAGCTCATTAAAAACAGTTTTTAGAGATGTAATATTTTTAATACATCTGTCAAAAAAAGATATTTTTCTGTGAAGTGAACAATTGGACATTGTTTTAATTTCTTTCTTATTGTGGATAAATATTATATTTACACTTGTAGATTCAACTTGCAAAATTCTTCCATTTCTGCTTTTAAGTAAATAGTTTAAGTACATGAGAACATTGACAAATATACTGATATGTTAAACAAAATGAAGGACCAGTTTCTTCAATAATGGGCCTTAATCATGAACATGTGCAATGTGGTATCAGTACTGTAATATTGTGAAGTCTCTGTCGCCTATACACTGTATACTTGTGCAAAAAGAGATTGTGTGTTATATACATGTGTGCATGTGTGTCATTTCTATTCTTGTGCATTATATTTTTAGTTCCTCGTTTAATTGATAACCAGAAATGTTTAATTGTAAGGTGACCTTGGATATTGTTCGTCAACCCAGTCATCAACCTATTATGGGGATAATTTTTTTAAAAATCTACACAATTTAGTCACTTCTTCAATTTACATTTTCACTATTGTCACTTGGCATCCCTAACACTTGCGACGTTTTGGCATTTCAAACCAAATGGAAGCTCTCGATGTAAACAAGCAGATTGCTCATTGTCCTTGACTGATTTCTTTTTTCCAGAACAGTTCATTTCAGTTAAAACTGTTTGTCTGCATCCAATATTTGCAGTGTCTCATTTTAATATTTCTGAAAGAAATTGAACAAAATAAAAAGGAGGAACTCCTATTTAAATGTGTTTAAAGAAATCTAACTTCAAAATTTATGGAACTATTGAGATTATCAAAGATGGTGAACTACATCACATCTGTTGCTTGAAAACAAAGACCCATTCATGTAAATATGGCAGCTATGTTAATAAAGAAACTCCTGTTTGATTCGAAATGCCAACAAGTTGACAGTGTTTGGGACCCCTAGTTACAATCAGGTTAGAAACAATAAAATGCTGAATTAAATAACTAAATTTTGTGAATTTTTTTATCCTTGATTCCTTTTGTTTGTAAAATTGGTATTGGGATACAAACAAACAGGAGGGTGTGCAAATATTATAGCATTTTCATGAGCCTTAATGGCAACTTATTTGGAATATGAAATTGGCTCAATCTAAATCTGACATGCACGTCCAATAAATCATGTAGGCATTTATTACCTGCTGTTTCAGGAATGGGTGTCTGTTTTAGAATTTGATTAAACATACCTTATATGGCAAGTATTTACATTATTTAGATCCTCACAGATCAATATGCCTTGTAGGTCTTTACAAATGATGCTGATGGGTAATGGCTGATTTGGCCTAGGCCTATTCCGACCAAATTACAGACTGATTTGGCATAGGCCTGTTCAGACCAAATTACAGACTGATTTAGCATAGGTCTATTCAGACCAAATTATTGGCTGATTTGGCATAGGCCTATTTGGACCAAATTACAGGATGATTTGGCCTTGGCCTATTCAAACCAAATTACAGTCTGTTTTAGCCTAGGCCTATTCAGGCCAAATTATTGGATGATTTGGCATAGGCCTATTTGGACCAAATTACAGGATGATTTGGCATAGGCCTGTTCAGACCAAATTACAGACTGATTTAGCATAGGCCTATTTGGACCAAATTACAGGATGATTTGGCCTTGGCCTATTCAGACCAAATTACACGCTGTTTTAGCCTAGGCCTAAATTATAGGCTGATTTAGATCATGTGAAATATAAGATTTCATCTTAGATTTAAATGGAATATTTACATTTGTTTCAAACATGATATATTTCATTATTTACAGATATGTGGAGCAGTTCAAAACTGCACTCGAGGAAACAAATCTTGTAATTCTGTATATAAAATCAAATTAAATAATGTATGACAGCTTATCTTGCCAGTTGAATAGCAAACTATTTTTAAAGCAGCTTATTCATTCACCTTTGTGCATAATTGAAATTGTTCACATTATTTAATTGAGTAATAGTGTCATTAACACTGAGATTTTGTTTGAAAACAGGACTGTTGCAGTATAAGCAGTCATCTATATATACTGGTCTGAGTATGTTACTGCTTTTATTAGATTTATGTTGAATTTATTTTTATCATGTATATTGTACTGTATTTTGTTAGTGCTAAATAAAACTTGTATCTGAAAAATGAAACGGGATTACTTTCCAATCTATGATCTAATTCGATATAATATCATATATCACTTATACAATATCATACGTCACTGACACAGTATCATACATCACTTATTCAGTATCATATGACACTGATACAATATCATACGTCACTTATACAGTATCATATCACACTGATACAATATCATATGTCACTGATAAAATATCATACGTCATTATCATATGTCTTTATTCTGCTAATGTTGTTGACCTAGTATTGAGTATAACAAACGAAAGTGATAACATGATGAAATATGGTTGCATTATCTGATTAGAAAATTGAAATATATTTTACTTACTGTTTTTTAAAGCAGTATTTGTTTCTCTCAATTCATAATACTCTGACAAAAAGTCCTGAAATAGCTCATACAGTAAATGTTACTTTGTCAATATATACTGGTCTGAGTATGTTGTGGATTTTGTCATATTTAGGTAGAATTTTGTTTTTACTGAATATTGTACTATTATTGTTATGTCTTTATGGTCTTTAAGTAACAGAAAAAAATGAAAGCAACAAATTTAGTAAAAGTCAACAAATAATCTATTTCCCAAGAATATTAAGCGAAAACTTGAAAGGAACTTAACAGTCAGTATTTTTGAATTAAATCCCAAATAATCCTAAAAGTTCTCTCACAAGTGCAAAAGTGTAGTGTTTCAAATGAATCCCAAGCCTTGAATGTGCTGATGTACCAATAGTGAGCTGCTTTGCGAACAGTTTTGATGTATCACAGTTATATAATCTAGAATGTCTTTGAATGAATTCACAGTAATTCTGAAATAGTGTTTTAGTCCAAAAGTCTGTTAGCACATTATAATTCCAATGAATAATTTAAATTAATAAATTATTATGACTCAATGGTCTTGAACAAAGTAATAGAAAGAGTGCAGTCTGACAAGTTTTATAAATTCAACAAATAATTTATTTCCCTAGAATACAATGTGAAAATTTAAAAAGAACTTAACAGTATTGTGAATTAAATCCAAATAATCCAAAAAGTTTTATCACCAGTTCTAATGAATAAAGTTCTAATTAAATTCCAGTGGTGTTTGAATTAAGATGCAGTGCTGAAGGCATTGATGTGTCTGTAGTCTTGAATGTACTGATATACCAGGAGCCTGAATTGTGATGATGTACTAACAGTCTTCCAATTAATCACAATAATGTAATCCAAGATGTCCTTTTCTGAATTCACTATAATTCCAAATTAATGTTTCTGTCCAAGAATATTATGTAAGAGTACTTTGTATTTCCAGTGAATAGGAACCTGAATACATTATTCCACCCAAATCAGATATGGAGCACAACAATAAGACTGATTGCTGCTTCAGATGGCATTGTAGGAATAAGTAATTTCTCAAGTAAACTAGATTATAAAACCCTCTACTTGACCTTGGTCACAATTAGCATTTTCTGGACAAACAGTAACTTAATGGCATCTTACATTCTAGAAGATTCTGAGTTTACCAGTAAAATCTGTTACTAAATTATGATAAGGATGTGGTAAACATCAGGTAGGCTAGTTGTTTTTATGGGAGAATTCCAATGACCATGACCCAGAACCTAATAAATATGTTTACTTCTATTGATAGGGATCCTAGTATGTTACAAATATGTAATTAAATTGCTTGTGTGTTAGTTTTAAATTATTTTTTTTTATTTTATTTTTGGTTTATTACATTTTATTGTAATGATAATTTTCACAGTATTTGACTATTTTCGGAAAATTCACTTCTGATTAGAATGTAAAAGGTATTACATTATCAGTATTTTTAGCTCACCTTGGTTGAGACATTTTGTAAACACTAAGCAAAAATGATTGGCTATTACCAAGGTCATGTTCAGCCCACGTGTTAGCTGAGTCGTAAACAGCCTTTCTTTTTTATTTTATTTCCAGTGTGAGAATCTGATTTTTTGATAGGGCTATTCTAGCGTATGTGTAAAATAGCATTTTATTTTACCGTGCTATTCAAATTAGTGATCACATAGCCCATCACGTGAGCCACCATGCGATCTGAAATTGTATTGTGAGTTAAAACAGACGCTCTCTAGTAGATTTATTCAGTCGTATTTTAAACCTTGAGGGTTCAAGAGATTTTTATTGTTGTTGCCAGTTTGTAATGAAGTTCATCTGTTTTTTAGAATTTAATAATTTATGTTCTCTAGAAAACTACACAAGTGCTCTTCTGTATAAAAGTTCTGGGACAAAGACATTCAGTGGAAATTTATTCTGGAATTCTAAACAGAGCATTATAAACTGTGATTCAGCGAGGAACTGTTGCCATCAGTACAACAACCTCATCTGACGTCATTTCCTTCCATATTGGAACTTCATCGAGATTCGAACCTGGATTCAGTTAGAACTGTTTAGTGATAGGACTTATATTTTTCAATTCTAGGATTAATTTTTGGATTATATTCACAAACCGTAAGTCCTATTTCATATTTTTATCTTGTTTTCTAGGGAAATAAATTATTTTTGTTAAAATTTACAAAGCTTGTTGACTTCACTCTTTTCTTTTGTTATTTTTGTATGAGCCTACATGTAACAAATATTAAACCCACATTTCTAAACAAAATATTAGCTATGTATATTGTGTTTACCAAAATAAAAACATAATCAGTCTCTCTAGTCTAGAACATAGTGAACTTGATTTGGACAAGGTCAAGTACAAAATACAATTATAACTTATAATCAATAGAACAATGGACCATCAATTTGCAAAAAAATGTTTGGTCAATTAAAGCACTTTAGTTGTCAATTTCCAATTTAGTCAAATTAATATCATTCAAGAACACAAAATATAATGCTGATTTAAAAAAAATTTGTGATCTATTTTTATATGGAAGTGCGATTATATTATTTGTGTTGTTATAATAAAATCTCTTTTCTAAAATCAAGCTTTAATAGATTTGATCTTTAAAGACATATTGATGTTAATTAATATTTGCAAAATTTTCAAAGGCTAGAATGAAAAAAGTTTATTTACTACTTCAAGAATTCAACAACTAATGTATATTTAATACAGTTACTGATCAACAAATCTTTAAATAGGATATGAAACAAATATGATTCGCATGAAAAATCAATAAAAGCCATGTCTCAGTTTATATACATTACTCTTTTGATGTTAAAAGTTGGCCATACTGATCTGAATTATAAAAAGTTTCAAGGTATTTTTCAAAGATATTAATTCAAAGAATAACTTTGTTTTGTTTTTATTATAAACATTGAAAATATTTTTGGGAGATGGGGTTAAAAAATCTAAATGTGATAGCTGATACCTATTTTGTTCCAATTTTGGCTAGAAATTTATGAAGAAAGCTGAAAATCAACCTTTTCATTCTGTTATTATGTTTGTGAAAGCAGTAATAACTACTAAAATAAATCAGGTATGTGTGTTCCATTGTTTTCTTATGTTTCATGTGGTCTGAATCAATCTGGCATTTGGTCTAAATCAGCTCATAATCAGGTCTAAATCAGCCCATACTTTTGTTTGAATCAGCCATGGTGCTAATCAGTCAGCATTTGGTCTGAATCAGCCCATAAACAGGTCTGAACCAGCCATGGTTCTAATCAGTCAGCATTTGGTCTGAATCAGCCCATAAACAGGTCTGAACCAGCCATGGTGCTAATCAGTCAGCATTTGGTCTGAATCAGCCCATAAACAGGTCTGAACCAGCCATGGTGCTAATCAGTCAGCATTTGGTCTGAATCAGCCCATAAACAGGTCTGAACCAGCCATGGCTCTAATCAGTCAGCATTTGGTCTGATAAGTCATGAAATATAGCCTTCACCACTAAAAATAGAAGTAAAAAAATGTCAAAGGATTTTTTGTGGTCTAAAACTGCTAACAGTTTAATCAAATGTGGCAGAAAGTATTATGCCCTAAAGACCTTTCAAATGTTATCAAAATCTTTGTATGAAATCCTTTTACATTTTTGAAATGATGAAGAACTACTGCCCAATATTTCTGTTGCTAAAAATATAACAAGTTGAAAATTATTTTTCAAAAACCATTCAAAACAATTGTTTTATAATTTTCAGAAGGCCTGTAAATTTAGTACCAATGATGCTGATATATTGCCAAATACACTGAGGTTAATAGGTAAACATCAGACAACTGTTTGGCCTGATCACAAGGGATTAAAGTCTGTCCATTTGTCTGGAGTAGCACTTAGGGTAGTGTATGTGTTTTGGACATTCTCTCAGACACTGCTGTCTGGAAATACATCTTGGGTTTGCTGCATCCATCATTGAAAAGTAGATCACTGTGGTCATATTTCATGTTATTTCTATTTTTCCATTTATGTTAAGGTCAGTTTCTGTTGGTTAATGTTTATATTTAGCTCAGTTTCTCAGATACTGTTGTTAGTAGAATCTTGTATAAATATCGAATAAAGATATGTCATAAGGAGCACAGCTCTTTGAAGTCAAAACTAGGGCACTGTGATCTATATTTCGCAAAACTTTATTTGCATCAACCTTTATGTTTAGCTTAGTGTTTTGTACACTTAACATGGTGGTATTAAATGCTTGGTGAGAAGTGGTGCACATTTTAGCCTGGTAATTCATTATGACCTATATTCCATGCTCCAGTGATCTGCATTAATCTTTCTGTTTGCATGGTTATGTTTCTTATACACTGTTTGTGTGGAGTGTTGTAACTTGATACATGGGATGCATTATAACAAGCACTACACCACTTAGCAAAAAAACAATTTGGAAACTATCCATACCTACGTAGGCATTTAAATAGTCTCCTTAGCAAGCAATATAATTTGTTGAAATTCGACAGGAAGCAACCTGCTAGTTAGCAGTATTACAATACCTGCCACTGTTGTAATGCTAAAACTGTTGTAATACAGTGTATATGTCTGTCAGCTGAGCAATTCCAGCATTTTGTTAGTCCATGGGATTTTAGTTCAGAGGACGGTATGCAAGCATTTCATATGAAAAAATTTCTTAAGAAATGCAGTGAAATAGGTTCTGGATATACAAATATTTTTGATAAAATTAGATATAGAGTATTGATTTAATTTTTTGTGCTGTTTTGACCGTGACAAGACAAGGCCCATAACTCTCTAAATTAAGGACATAATCTATACCATGACGGATTCATTGCTATAACAGAATGGCTCGAAATAAAGTTGGATTATTGTAATATTAACTGTATAAATGGAATATGAAGCAGTATTTCATTTACATTTGGATGGTATTCACCTGAATCCTCAGAGTTGATTCTTACAACTTCCAAGGCATTTGCTTGTTTTCAAAAAAGGGGGTGAGGCACTGAAACATTTTAGAGCAAACAGACATGATATTCATATACCTGAAAAAGTATTCACATTGCTGGTAGGCACATAATATTGTTAATATTGGGATCATACATCCTTTGCTTTTTGCAGTCTTTAGCTGTCTTAGCATAAGGGTAGACCTTTGTGGCAGAGGTAAGCGATAATTTATATGGAATAATGTGAGTATCCTACATGTGGTCACTTCGTTGGTCTATAAAGATAGTAGTGGCATCTGTATCATCTACGTTTTACAAAATGTGCATTTTTATTGATCAATTTTATTATCATGCTTCATGCCAAATACGAGTACCAGAACTGCATAACATTTAGATCTGTACTGTTATGGATATATTTCTGATGATAAATATAAAGATTCACAGCTTGGACCTTCCTCCATGGTCAAAGCAGTGTATAACGACTACACATTTGATTACCACAAACTGGTCATTATGAACAAAATGTTTTTTTATTCAAGGTAAATATGTAAGCATGTTCATATTTGACCTTTTTTAACAGTGGTGTAATATGTAGGTAGATGTGTCTCCCTTCCAAGGGAGGGAAGCCCTTTGTCTGTCTGTATGTCCATCATATACACTTTGAAGCAAGATAGTTATAAAAAAAAATGTATTCAGCAAAACCAAACTAAATTTAATATTTACATACCTCTACTTGATCCCAGGATCTTGATAGGTTCTTGTAACTGACCTTATTGTTTCCTTTTTTCAACGCATTTGTAAACTTGACAAAAACATTAAAAGCACATTTAAGCAGAAACTACTAGGTTTAGAAAAATAAAATTTGGTTGAACATTTGCATGACTGGATTTGATTTTAAAGTCATTTTAGTAAATTTTATGTTTTTTATCAGATTAATAAATTTTTTGGACCTAGATTTTTTTATTACAGTTTTTGGACCTAGATTTTTTTATATTTAAAAAACTTTTTAGCCTGATTAAACAAAATGCACTTGAACTATACAAATTAAGTTTGGTAAATATATTTCCATTTCTATGTATTATTTAGGTTCAATTTTCATTCCATTACACTAGTCATGTTTTTTTAATACTTTTACTTCTTAACATTTTTGACAGTTACCTATTTAGCACATCTTAGCAAAACTCATTAAAGGCTGATCAAAAATATATTAGGCATGAATGTTTTCAGGCATGTGCATGTTTAACATATCCTAATTTTTACAAAGCTAAAGCTGTCTGTGTCAGGGAAATTGTATTCATTGTATTAAATTGACTTGACCATTTCATTTAGATGATGGAAAGTCTTAAATCTGGACCTTAAAAATTAGGGACTTTATGTATAAAAATTTGTATTGTCTGTGATATATTTTTAATTTCATTCTGTCAATATCAGTGTCACAAAATGACAATAATTGATTACTTGTCATGGCCAGATGTTGGGTGGTGGGTAGTGAGAGATATGCTGTTTTTTTATTTTTGGTGGGTTGTACATTATTTGATAGTTCGCTGCCTGTCCTCACTCATGTCTTGTGTTGAATTAGTGAATGGCTGTAGTAGATATTTCAGTGTCTGACCAGAGACATACATGTATTTGGTGTGGCACATGTCACTATAGTTGTGTCACAGTTAGTGTGGACAAGTACACTAAGCCATAACCTGGCTTTATGGTATGTTGTATGCAAGTGACATGGTCCATATTTGTAATGCAATTACATCAGAGTCATGGAGAAAACATTTTAGTATTGACTCAGATGTGCAATAAAAGTGAGTGGATTTATCTATGAAATACTGTTTTCATTAGAGGTGAGTGGATTTAACAGTTAAATACTGTTTTCATTAGAGGTGAATGGAGTTATCAATTAAATACTGTTTTCATTAGAGGTGAGTGGATTTAACAGTTAGATACTGTTTTAATTAGAGGCGATTGGATTTATCAATTAAATACTGTTTTCATTAGAGGCGAGAGGATTTATCAGTTAAATACTGTTTTCATTAGAGGCGAGTTAATTTATCAGTTAAATACCGTTTTCATTAGAGGCAAGTGGATTTATAAATTAAATACTGTTTTCATTAGAGGCGAGTGGATTTATCAATTAAATACTATTTTCATTAGAGGCAAGTGGATTTATTAATAAAATACTGCGAGTGGATTTATCAGTGAAGTACTGTTTTCATTAGAGGCAAGTGGATTTATCAGTGAAATACTGTTTTCATTAGAGGCGAGTGGATTTAACAGTTAAATGCGGTTTTCATTAGAGGCGAGTGGATTTAACAGTTAAATACTGTTTTCATTAGAGGGGAGTGAATTTATCAGTGTAGTACTGTTTTCATCAGGTGAGTGGATTTATCAATGAAATGCTGTTTTCATTAGAGGTGAGTGAATTTATCAGCGTAGTACAGTTTTCATCAGGTGAGTGGATTTATCAATGAAATGCTGTTTTCATTACAGGTGAGTGAATTTATCAGTGAAGTACTGTTTTCATCAGGTGAGTGGATTTATCAATGAAATGCTGTTTTCATTAGAGGTGAGTGAATTTATCAGTGTAGTACTGTTTTCATCAGGTGAGTGGATTTATCAGTGAAATGCTGTTTTCATTAGAGGTGAGTGAATTTATCAGCGAAGTACTGTTTTCATCG
>JAECUM010012865.1:0-66532 GCA_016617855.1 Megalonaias nervosa
ATGATTAAAAACAAATATAAGTTTATAAAAAAAGATTAAAAACATTTCTTATTTTGCCTCAATATAGTTAATGTATTTCCCAGTTATTGTTCAAAATGGCAACCTCAATAAATAATAGGTCATAGTATAAAAAATCTGCAACTGTTTCCATACTTCCTGTTGCAGTCCTTTTAATCACACATTTATTAGGATGAAAGTTTTGATAAAATCATTACTTTTGGACCTGGATACATCCAGTGAGTCATGCTTCACTTCTGAATGAGCTACTACAATGGCCTTTTTCACTTACTTTCTGAAGGTTTATGTGTGAACCTTTCAGTGGGAATTCCATAACCAGCAATGTAATTTCTGCCATTTATAACCAATAAATTAGCACCAAAAAAATTGACTAAAGTGCACACAATTTGCCACCTTCCTCAATCAATTGAAAACTGACAAAAAAGTGAACATCTGAATTCGTATAATAATAATATACTGCACTGAAACAAAAGTGTGTGTGTGTGTGTGTTTGTTTGAGAGAGAGAGAGAGAGAGAGAGAGAGAGAAAGAGAGAATGGTATGAAATCAAGGCTAGGCAGATGAACTTCACTCTCTTGGCATATCTGAACATAGTCACAGACTCAGGGGTAAGAATTTCACTGTAATCACCCCTTAGTGTGAAACCTGCTTATTTTCTAACTCCCCCAACTTATGCACATTATTGATATAGTGCTGAACTTGGGTCAGTGAAAACCCTGTCTCATTGATATACACTCACTTTCTCCATTTCTTTCTTGTACTTCAAAATAATACAAATATAATTATAATTATGATCCTTTAATCATATGTTTGAAACATGTCACATATGCCAGCATGGTGGTCAGTTGGGATGTTCTGAACGATACTTGAGCCAAATCCAACTTTTGGAAAATAATTTGCATTTTTTTAGAATATGTAATTTTTTGTTAGTTATTTACAAATGTATGTTGATGTGTTAAGTATGTGTATTCCTTTGTAAGACTGAGAATCATCCTAAGATTTTTAGGACAGCAGTTTTCTTTTTTGAACTTTATGTAATTTCTCAAGTCCACTAAATATTTTCTTGTTTGTTGAGTGTTTTACATTTACTGGCCATCTCTAACAAATATCTTTCCTGGGTGTTTGCATCCCAAAGTTTCCCTGCCTATTATACGAATAGTGTAGCTAGTGAATTGTAGGCTTCAGTTTCAACACTTCCTATTTTTTTCAACAAGGTCTCAAATGTTTGCACAATGTCTTTCACAGAGTGTCCATGATAGTGTGAGCTTAATCATCCTACTTTAGGTACAGTTTTTAAATTACAACTTACACAACAATTAACACTAACATAACATATTCATCTGCTATTTAGTTTTTTTTCGGGGGATGGGGAATCTGATTTTCTTTTGAGCTGAAATGTTATTTTCTGTTATCTTAAAATAATTAAATTCTTTTTCTTTAAATAATATAATGGATATAATGTTATGTTATTTGGCTATAAATCATAGCAAGATATTTTCTCAGCTACTAACAGATGGAAATTAAACAAAATACATGTCTGGCCACTGCCACAGAATATTAAATTGTTGAGCCCTAATATTACTGTGGTATGCCATGGTACATATCATGGTATGGTCACAAATGCAGCGGTACACCATGGTACATAATTTTTTATGGTACCCAGCTCCACCATCTGCCATCTAATCTAACAACACAATGGCAGGATGCTGACTACCCTGATGCTTCAGCATGTACTGGCTGGGTACATGTAGGTGAGCAAGTACTGGCAGGGTACAGAAAGATGAAAACATACTGGCAAGGTACAAAAAGGTGAAGATGTACTGGCTGGGTACAGGAAGGTAAACATGTACTTTCAGGATACATGAAGGTTAGCATGTACTGGCAGGATACAGGAAGGTGAGCATGTATTGGCAAGGTACATGAAGGTGAGCATGTGCTGGCAGGGTACATGTAGGTGAACATGTGTTGGCAGGGTAGGTGAACATGTACTTTCAGGGTACATGAAGGTGAAAATGTACTAGCAGGCTACATGTAGGTGAACATGTACTTGCAGCATACATGTAGGTGAACATGTACTTGCAGGATATTTGAACATGTACTTGCAGGGCACATGTAGGTTAACATGCACTTGCAGGGACATGTAGGTTAACATGTACTTGCAGGGTAGGTGAACATATACTAGAATTGTACATGTACTGAACATGTACTTGCAGGGTACATATAGTGAACATGTGCTTGCAGGGTACATGTAGATGAACATGTACTTGCAGGGTACCTGTAGGTGAACATATACTTGCAGTGTAGGTGAACATGTACTTGCAGGGTACCTGTAGGTGAACATGTATTTGCAGGGTACCTGTAGGTGAACATGTACTTGCAGGGTACCCGTAGGTGAACATGTACTTGCAGTGTACCTGTAGGTGAACATGTACTTGCAGGGTACCTGTAGGTGAACATGTACTTGCAGTGTAGGTGAACATGTACTTGCAGGGTACCTGTAGGAGAACATGAACTTGCAGTGTAGGTGAACATGTACTTGCAGTGTTGGTGAACATGGACTTGCAGAGTACATGCAGGTGAACATGTACTTGCAATGTAGGTGAACATGTACTTGCAGTGTAGGTGAACATGTACTTAACAGTGTAGGTGAACATGTACTTGCAGAGTAGGTGAATTTGTACTGGTGGTCTACATGCAAATGAGCAGCACTCTCTGTTTGGTGACCAAATAATGCATTGTCAATTTTGGAACATTTTCATTGCTAGTCTTTGTGCATACATACAGATTGTAAGTTTTACATATGTTAGTCTAATTGAACAGCTCATTGTTTTGACCATTAAATCTAACAGGCAACAGTTTTTACTATGTAATCTAACAGGCAACAGTTTTTACCATGTAATCTAACAGGCAACAGTTTTTACCATGTGATCTAACAGGCCATTGTTTTGACCAGTAAATCTAACAGGCAACAGTTTTTACCATGTAATCTAACAGGTCACTGTTTTTGGCATCTAACCTAACTGACCACTGTTTTTTATATATGGTCTGCATCATATCACATGGAAGATTAACTAAGGGAAGATTTCTTAAGCAAGCATAGAAATATTGGTGTGATTGGTGTTATGGGTGTACAACTCTATTAGCCAACCATTTGATTATTCACTGTTTAAAGTGCTCAATAGCTGGTCAAAGAATACAAAAAAAGATTACCACTGGCAAAAGCAGCTTGAAGTATGTGATACTAAATTCAAATCAAACTTCTAAGCTTATATACAGTAGTCCCCCTCTTGAACAGCCCCCCCTAAACCAATGGCCACCCGCTTCTTATGGCCAAAATCCCTTGGCACCCATGCGTTTGTGTTCAAAAGTATCCCTCAAGAATGGCCACCCCTCTAACGCGACCAGCGGCCAGCATATTAGTACAAAAATATAGAATGTTCCCCTCACAAGCGGCCACTTTTTATTTCAAATGTATCCAGAACCAGTAATTAATTCATATCGTGACATAAGCTAAGTAATGAGATTATCTTTATTGTCGATACATGTCTCCCAATGTCAAGTTTCCGTTACTGAAAGAAGTGTTGACTAAAGTACATGTAACACTAAGATTAATATTATACCATTGTCTATAAAAGCCAATGTTTACAGGAAATGGGCTCAACAATGTTATCATAGAGTTTTGGGCTTCACACGTCTGTTGAGTTCTTCTCTTTGATGATTACAACCGGACGTAATTGTCAAGATCATAACAGGGTCAGCATAAGCTAAAAATAGATTTTGTGCATTAACAGACACACAGAGAAATTAACCTTGAACAAAATAGGGTACGAGACAAAGACCGAAAAATCATGTGACAACACATTTATCACTTCCTTTACGAAGAAGGCATTTCGTCCAGTCTACAAAAGTTTCGTCTCCATAATTAAATCGCATACAGTTAGCAACATCTGAATAAATCATTACCAAACATTAAGATGTGATCACATAAACAGAGATGTATTATTTTAGAAGAAGGTTGGTTATTCTACTCAACGACATCAGGTGAGGTGGGGGGACTTGACAATTTTATGTAGAAAAGACTCGAATAAAACAATTTTATTTTGAAAAGACTCGAATAAACAACGCTGTAACTGATAAGGAGGTTATTCAGCAGCAGTGGGAAAATGGAGCAAACTAAAAGAGATTTATATATGTACCAAGATTTAAATGATGTTTTTGAATGGTTTTGCAATGTGCATGACAACAATACCCGCTCGCATATCACGCTTACGCAAAGAATAAGAACTATTAATGTATATTCAGTTGAAATAAGTCTATTATTATAACAAGAAGAACCTTTTAATAATTAATGTTACTTTTAAACGAAGATATTAAATGAAGATATTAAATGCTCTGAAATATGTAGCTTTCTTACTATGTACATTACATATACTTCTCACAAAAAATTTAGTCCCCTCTGGAAAGGCCACCCATTTTATAAGGTCACTTTCCCGGTGCAGAAGGGGGACCACTGTATTGGCAAAAGTAGATTTTTTAATTTTTAAATTTTTGATGGGGTCCATGGCTGTATTATACATATTAAGAAGAGGGATTCATGGCTGAATTATATATAAAGAAGAGCTGTAGTGAGATGGGGTCCATGACTGTATTATTTATAAAGAAGAGCTGTAGTGAGATGGGTCCATGGCTGTATTATATATTTAAAAAAAGAAGTTGTAGTGAGATGGGTCCATGGCTGTATTAAAGAAAAATTATAGTGAAATGAGGTCAATGGCTGTATGATAGATAAAGAAGGGTTGTAGTGATATAATCTTACTTTCAACTTGGCATGGTTTCTATCTTTAAGTTATTTCATATAAGAACACAGATAGTTTGATTGTCGAGTCAACAAACCTCACCCTCCCATTTGATCATAGAACCAACAAACCTCCCCTTCCCATAAGAATACACCTCCCCAGTATAGGACAAGAGCAGAATGTGTTCCTTGCCACAACTGACTGACTGAATCTTTAGACTTCCACATATGAAGGTCAAGGTCAGTTTTACAGGTCCTTCCACTAGTTGATGTAGGTAACCACTATAAATACGTTGGTCCTCTGTAATGAGAAAATACAAGTTTTAAATGAAGTGGACAGGTTGTGTTTCTTTTATTAGAATTGAAAGAAACAGAGTTTTGTGTGTGTGTGTGTGTGTGTGTGTGTGTGTGTGTGTGTTTGTGTGTGTGTGTGTGTGTGTTTTGGATTTTTAATGTAGCTTTAACAATTTTTCAGTCATATCGCTACGATGTCTGCAGCGTGGCAGTTTACAGTGGTGTCTAGAACTGGGGCATCATGCCGCAGACATGTAGCATGATGTCCCACCCAGTCACATTATCCTGATACCAGGCCAACCAGTCCCAACACTAACCTCTTCATGCTGAGCACCAAGCGAGGCAGCTGTTAGTACCATTTTATTAAAGTCTTTGGTATGATTCAGCCGGGAATCGAACCCATGACCTCCTGCATCCGAGGCAGACACTCTAACCACTAGGCCACCAGAGCGGTATCAGAGTTTTAAGAATGCATATCTGATAATGCGGAAAAAAAAGTTCCACTACTTCTTGATTGCAGCAATGATGAAAAGGCAAAAAATTCAGTATTTTTTTGTAATGTTCAGACAAAGGTTAATACTCCCATTTCCTCCCCTGACCACCACTAGGTGGCTATGGTTGTTTGCTCAGTTTTAGATTGAATGATACATCAACAAAGGTGCACACATTTGCAGAATGTTTAACAGTAATGTGATCAGGTAAGTATTCCCAGAGAAATGTAATTTACCAAAGAATATGCTTTCTGATTTGAATACATTCCATGATCACATTTACATTAGGAGAATAGAAGACAGGAAGGGGTAATGCAAAGCCTCCTGCCACTACCAAAGTTACACTTCAATGGAAAACTATTTCACTATATGTGGATAATTAGTGCTCTTAATATTTGACTAGATAAACAAAAGCAAAATAACTTTCTTCAGAGAAAAACTTGTGGGCAAATGCAGTGAAAGCAGTGCTATGCTCATGGTAAGGTTCCATTGACTTCAACTGGTCTGATGGCAGCATGGGCTGCAGCCATTGGACAGACCAGACAGAATTCTTTCCTCTGCAAAGCTAGATCATGCAGATGAAAGCTTGAGAAGGTTAACTATACCTGCCAGCCACTGGCTTCTATTATTATGTCTCAGATGGAAACATTCTTTTTTAATGTGAGGCTTGCTGAGATAATGTGATTTCATGTGCTGAGATCTTCATGAGGCATATATGATGTTTTGAGATCTCAGGGTACACCAAATGTATTACTCACTTAAGTCATGATGCAAGGGCTTGATCATTTATATCCTCTTTCCTTTGCTGTGATATTAGATAGAGTTACTGTTGGGCCCAACTCTGCTTCTCAGTCTGCTTGAAGTAGTGTTTGAGACATGGGCTGTGTCCTGAATCACTGCCTCTCTAGACTTGTTTAAGGATGAGAGAGGACAGAGGACTATTTCTTGACTGCTTGATGACAACAAACTATTTCTTTGGTATGAAATCTGCTTACATCATTAGAGAGTTAGTCTGAGTCCACTGAAAGGGCATGCAATTTGCTCATGTGCATGTCAAAGTTAGGGCTATCAAAAAAACATCTTCATATGATAGCAGCTTCAAGGAGGTTCTAGCTAAGTTTGAACTGATCTGAAATTAGCCTTGTCAGCACCATGATGCATTCCATTTAAGTAACAAAATGAGAGTTTTGGCCCCAATGAAGTCAAAACTGGCTAATAGCTTTCATAAACCCTTACAATGATGAAAATATCAGCTATAATATGATAGTTTAATGTGTCTAAGATCATGGAGTGGTAGCTTTTAATAGTAATTGGGCTAACCTTTTCTCCTCAAAAAGACCTAGGGAAGAAAATCAGCCATCTGTGGGATTAAGGCACTCAATGGGACAATGCTGCAGATGTTGAACCAGTATATAAAAACCTGTTACTTTCCCTTGTACACCTTCAAAGTAGAGGGCATTCTAGCTCATGAGATTCTTGGGACTCTCCTGATAAGAGCCTGGTGTGAAGGAGTAGCCTGCTTTGGAAAAGATGAAACACCAGTGACCATGGTTGTTTGAGCAGGTTCAGTCTTGGACAGATTTTTCTGGGAAAATGTATTGATAGATTGAGCAGATAATTCACAAGACTCGTCCCACCTCAGAGGGGCTATCAGAATAAATTTGCTTTTGTGAATCCTCATTTTCCGAATTATTTTCAGTACCAGAACCATGGGTGTGTAGGCATAGCCCCAAAACACCTCCCAGCACGAGATTTCTATTGACCATGGGTACTAACAACTGCCTAAGTAAAACCAGTGAGTTCAACCTGCAAACTATTCCACCACCACTATTCAAGTAATGACCACATTTCCTTCTGCAAAATTATCCCCATCTCCCAATTGGATGGCAAGTCCATTATGGAAGGGGAAGTCAAATGGAGATGGGGTAGGTTAACTGAAATCTGAAACTCCTAACACCAAGACTGCCCATTCATTTTTATGAAACAGATTGATCCATGTGCTATAAAAATGATGGAGTCTTGTGTGCATTGGGGGTACAACTATATGCTGGCATTTGGGGTACAACTCAACTGTTGCTGTTAGAATGCTTGGGGAAGGAGAGCTCTTGTTTGATATCATCTGTATGAAATTGCCTCTAGAATTTTGAGGTGTTCGTTGCCACCTGAAGTTGGGCTGACGTGGAAGTTATTGCCTTTGTGCAGTGTTTGGTCTCATATTTTACTGACAATTGTTTCTCCATGGCAGTTGTGACTGAGTGGCATGAAAGCCAGCTCTGGTGGCAAGGCATTTTGATACAGCCTAGATGGACAGCCAAACTGACCATCAAGGTCCAAAATATACCACATGCAGCCAGACTTACATGCCCTAAGGCCAGACACAAATTCACCCAAAGATAGCAATTTATACTGTTGCCTCTTACACTAGTCATTGTCTGTGATTCCATCAATTCCTGCAAAGAATGCTGAACTGGCAACTACACCACACTTTGTTCTTCTATCTCACACTGACATGATATAATGGTTGCCATTGTCATTGTTCACATCACTTTTGATGTGTGTGTGTGTGGAGGGGGGAGTGACCAATATGGCATCACCTGTTAAACTGACCACTGATGATGTTTCAGGATGTAGATCCACCACACTGCATTTGGTCAATCTGGAATGAGCACATCTCTCTTGGCTCCTACTGTGCACCAGATACCTTTTGTACACAATGCACAAACACTGCATGCTGCATTTGATGTACACTCATGAGTGTCCCCCATGGCTTTAAATTTCTTGCATTTAATTCATTTTGTTGCCATCATCTCTCAATGTCTGAAAAGACATGAACAATGAAACATTTGGAAAATAACAATCCAAGTTATCACTGCTTATTACTTAAATGAGTGCTAAAATACTGGCTGCGTGTATGATATAATCATCAAGTCACCAGCACTAGTGATGCAGCACAAGGTCAGAAAAAATGAAGTCCACAACTGCAAAATAATTAACATAATTATCAACAAACTTAAAATAATAATGATTGCAACATGTAGTAAATACTTCACATTAAAGACTATACCAACTGAAAACCCTCATGATATTCCCTGGAGTTTGACTATACCAACTGAAAACTCTCATGATATGTCTTGAATTTTGATTACAGCAACTGAAAACCCACATGATATTTCTTTGATTCTGACTATACCAACTGAAAACCCTCATAATATGCCTTGGATTCTGACTACACTAACTGAAAGCCCTCATGATATTTCTTGGATTCTGACTACACCAACTGAAATTGCTCATGATATATCTTGGATTTTGACTACACCAACTGAAAGCCCTCATGATATGTCTTGGATTTTGACTACACCAACTGAAATTGCTCATGATATATCTTGGATTTTGACTACACCAACTGAAAGCCCTCATGATATGTCTTGGATTTTGACTACACCAACTGAAAACCCTCATGATATTTCTTGGAGTTTGACCACAACTGAAAACCCTCATGATATTTCTTGGATTTTGACTATACCAAATGAAAACCCTCACGATATTTCTTGGATTTTGACTATACCAAATGAAAACCCTCATGATATTTCTTGGATTTTGACAATGCCAACTGAAAGCCCTCTGATATTTCTTGGAGTTTGACTATACCAACTGAACACCTTCATGATATTTCTTGGATTCTGGGAGGCATAGGATGTAATGGTTCGTCATATTCAGTAAAAGCTAAAACAGCAAACAACCATAGCCACCTAGAGGTGGTCATGGAAGGTAAACAGTAAGATGTCTCTTCCTTTGTCAATGTATTATTGGATAAGAAAGATGATATTTTCATCTTTTCAAGAATACTGAATTTAAAAAATTGCTCAAGCTTTTTTCCCAAATGTTAATATGACTTGGGGTAAAAATATAAACTGATTCAGATGTTTAAATCTATTCAAAAATTTTAAAATTTAATTATATTTTCTTGCCTGCTTAACTGAATTACTCCACAAGCAGCATTATGTAATGACCTACCTTTGGAAGGATGGTAAAAGAAAGATTGACAATTATTTCAATAAATAAATTTCACAACTCAGTATACAGCAAGGTAAGAGAGGAAACACTGTAGCTTGGTTGGTAAAGCATCACTCAAAATCAACAGGTTGCAGGCTCAATACCCACCTTAGTCAACTGGGGTTGACTACCTCAGTGTATCCATGGGAAATGCACCTTGCTCCCATTTCCTCAGAATAATATACCCAATAATGTGTTGGAAGTTCTATTAAAAACCAAACAAGCAACCAACAGAATCAAGAAAATTATGAATAATCACCGCTGAAATGTGTATACTTTAGTTACCTTTGATCCCTTGGATTATGCTTATAATTATATCAGCAACTATCATGGTTCCCAAGCTTTTCTAAAGATAAATTTCCAGGTCATTTCCAGGGTTTTTCCAGGATGAAATTAATTTTTTCAAGGTTCACATATGACCATTACTGAATGGAATTAAAGAACAGTTTAGATTATAAAACATGCATTTTCTAAATTTAAAGCAGTTTCTCTTTCAAGACTCCAAAACATCTAAGTCAGAAAAGATGATCATGTATAAAACCACAAAATGTATCACAGGCAACAAGTTTGATTATATTCCTATAAATTGGCATGTAAAGTCATTTCAATGTACCGAATAAAAATTCTAACTTTATTTTGCTGACCTGCATTATGCTGCTAAGTGGGAACAACATAATGAACATAAATTAGTTTTGTTTCCTTTCAAACCTTTAACTCTAATGAATTCTATCGCAATATATATATATATGCATCTTATAGAAAGTAAATATTTCCTATTAAAGTATTAAAAAAAAACAATAAACACAAATAATTAGAATCTTGTCTTGTAACAAAAAGATTTTAACCCTGAATTTATCTGTGCCAATAAAATCCCAAACAAGATTTTCAAACAACCTAATCTCCTTGAGATGATCTGGTTAAAAATCCATCATTTAAAAATCATTTTCAAAAGGGCTGATTTACATTTTGCCAAAAAACCTTCAAAATGATATACTGTTGTATAAACAAGGACTGAATTTTCTGTAAAATCAACTTGTCTTCTTGTAATTCGTTAAACCAGTCCCCAAACCTGTATTGATACAGGGGCTCGTATTGTTTTTTAATATATAATACAAGGGACAACAATTTCTCATTTCAGCTCTGAGATTCAACAATTTAGACTACAAATTTGGCTTAAAACGAACAGCAGTCCATTTTCTAATCCGGGTTTCCTCCGAATATTCCCACCCCATTTTTCATATTTGGACATTTAGGTTGGGGTGTGGGGTCATTGCAATTGCATATTGAAAATTTGGAATTTGTCGCCACCATGCGGTGGCAACATATGGTAGTTGCTTAACAGCGGGCCTAGAAATTTAATCTTATGTTATATTGACTTATACCTGCATGAAATTGATAGGAAAATGATTTATTTTCTCAGAAATGTAAAGTATTATAATCATTATGTCTTTAATCCGCTGACAGACTTGATGAAACTACGGCATAGATGAAACCTGACCCGGTACTCGCCATTTGCATTTCTAGTAACATGACTTCACAAATCTCAAACGACAACATTGGAAGTCCAACAGTCACGTGATATCAACAACAAACTTTTTTTTAATGTTGTTGTACAGAAATTCAATTATATTAAATGAAAGTCAGATACTCTTTGTAAAGACCAGCAATCTGGCCAGTCTGATTTATCAAGCAGAGAGCACATGTCAACGTGGTAGTCACGTGATACAACAAAACTCCAGAAGTTGTTCTTGGAATGTATAAATATGGAAAATTTTGTGTTCTTTCGTTTTTGCATTTTTATTACAACCAATATACGACTTTCATTTAATATTCTTTAAATATTTTTTCTCTACAACATTTGAAAATGTAGTTTGTTAGATTTGTGTACTCATGCAACTAGCAATGCAAATTGTGAGTACCACAGGGGCTCATATCGTTGCTTACAATTTACCTGTCATACATGTACTATATAATAACTACACCCTTGTAGTTATTATATAGTACATGTATGACAGGTAAATTGTAAGCAATGATACGAGCCCCTGTGGTGAGTACCAGGTCGCGTTTTATCAACGCTGTACTTTTATCTTGTCTTTCTGCAGATTAAAGACCTAACGGTTTTAATACTCACAATTTCTGAGAAAATAAGTAATTTTCATATCAATTTCACACATGTATCATTCAATCAAACAACGTTTAAAGTTTGCTAGGCCATCTGGTAAGCAGCTATATTTTGCCACCACCATGTTGGCCTCTTGTGATGCTAGACTCGTCTTCATACTTTCCATGTAAGGAAAGATATGGATATTGAGCAGCTGACTTTGAAAATAAAAGTCGACTAGATGAATCTAATCCACTGAGCATTTGGACTGACTCAGAACATGTTTACTGCAAGCACCCAAATGATCCATACTGCACCCTCTGAATATTCTGGTTAGAACTTGATAAATTTAACTCACGATCAGTTTAGTTACGACTCAATTACGTGATTGTTTCGGGCGTCAGGTGGTGGCGGAAAATTCCCAAGTTTTTCCCGACTTTCATCAATATTTGCGAAATTTAAGGACTTTTCATGGTCGGGAAAAAAATTATCATTTCTCCTGACTTTTCCAGATTTCCTGGTAGCATGGGAACCCTGAACTATACTTTCACACATTTTCTAGGCAATGGGAGATACATACAAAACACTTCAGAAAATCTGTGGAACAGTTTCTGAATTATGTACAATTAAAACTGCTGGCACAAGACACAAATAACTACTGTAGCTTTGCTATATCTTGCTATTTTGTTTTTGTGATAAAAAATTAAATGCACAAGCTTGTCCAAACATGTAACCATCAAAATTAAGAAAGTATGAATCTACCTGAAAACATTTTGTACATCATTTATAACTATCTGGTATTGTAACACAACAGACAAGTGTATATACATAATCAATTATTCAAAACAAACATAAAAGCAAGTTTAGATATAACCTGAAACTACTGCCAACTCCTTGTCACATCCAACTACTTCTTTCACTTGAATTTCTTCTGTGATGTCCAAATCTTGAACAGTTATCTCTCCTTCAGCCACAAGGCACAGTTTTTCTGGAGTTCTTTTAATAATAGTGAAATTATCATACGTTGCAGCAATATCTGGAGAAACCTGATCTGAATGGCTATACAACATAGTATCGTCCTTGTGTTTCAACCCTCCAACATAGAGATGCCCTTTACCTGAAAAGAGATACAGAAAATGAGGGATATATAAATGCTAAATGACTGTCAGGTAGATATATACCACTTAAAAATAAGGGTTTGGCAAATGGTGTATTTCCCCCTTCCACTTTTGTATACTTAAAAAACTTAGCACAGTCTCTCCTGAAAGAAAAGCAAGTCATTGTGGCAAACATTTTATGGGTGTCAATATTAACCCTTTAAGTTTTATAATCATAAATGCAATGTGATTGAGAAAATGGAACAAAATGCCAAGTTACAATGGTCGCTTGTGCATGCAAAACAGCCTTATGTGACCTATTTTGCTGGTGGTAAATAGTGCCACTTGCTATAAATGCATTTATTATACATTTTGTATTGAGATACTGAAATATATCAGTGTGAGAAATTACTAATATCACCACATTGCATCTGCAACTGCTTTCTTTTCTCAAGTAGAAGATATATTTACCCTTGCATATCTGATAAAAAAAAACAAAAACATTTATTTCCATATTTAGGTCAAATTATATTTTCTTCTTCTCCTTCCCTCTCACTCCCCTCCATCATCTCTTTCTCTTTCCATCAAGATGAAGTCATCATAAAATACAACAGCACTGTACATTTATGTCATCACTACGGAGATGCCATCTAAAGCATGCATATGAATTAACTTCAGGTACCATTACTGCATGTGCAGCAGTTTGAAAGAATTAACTGAATACAAAAGAGTTAATGTTAAGGACATTCTCAGATGAGTAATGAATGAAGAACAATTTAAAAATTTCTAAAACTAAAAAATATTGTATTATCAGCCTATATCAAAATGATTCTTATTTAATGTGGTGGTATGACACTATTTGCTGAAACTTATCATTTACTTTATTGTTTGAATTGTGTAGTTTTAAACCTTTTTTAGAAAATCTAGTGTATGTTGTGGAACTGAACATAAGTGGTCTCTTTAATAGGTGATTTCATAGAAGAGGTGGTCCCTAGTCCAGATTTAACTATACTTACCTGTGATGACACATATCTTTGACCATGTAGACACAACTCTGACAGCATGAGACACAACTGACTTCTGTGGTGATGAAAAATACATGGCACTGGAGGTGTCATTTTGGCTGCTTTGACCTAAACAAAAATTAAATTACACTGCTGAACAGAGTCCTTAAGATCATAGATGAATATCCTGACCCAAACATAATTAGTTATTTCTCATGGTCATTCCCTCATCAAATCTGCACTGCAGAATAATTGCATGTAACTCTACATACTGTTCTTTGTTCTCGTCCAACTAATTTTAAGACTATATACAATAAAACCTGTCATTATCAGCTACCCATGGAAAAAGACCAAATTGGTCTTTGTACGTATGTGACCTCTGTATGCAGGTTCACCTTTCAAACACATTTTTTATAACAATATCATGCACTGAATACCCTTGTTGTTATTTTATTATTATTATTATTATTATTATTATTATTATTATTATTATTATTACATTATCAACATATCTAGTTACGTATACTATTCAACCAAATCATAAAATACATGCATATACTGTGTTCTCTCCAAACTTATGTTCCACACAAGATTACTGTACCTGACTCACTTTAATCCATCCATTACATAAACTCAACAGCAACTCTTAAAACAAAAGTAGTTTTTTATGCGCCATTACAAACAATATTGGCAACACACGAACCAAAACTTCACATGCCTTTAATGAATAGGTCCTAATGAAAAGGAATGTAACTTAACATCTCTCAAAATACAAACATTTTTCATCACAAATAGCTTAAATTCACAAGCAATTAGATGCAGATATAAAAACTGTACCTTTCACAATGGCACAAAAGGTATTCCCATTTCTAAAGTGACAACATGACTGCTTTGTCCACCATCCAACAATTGAATTACTTTGACTCTCCCACTAACGATAGAATTTGCCTTGCATTTGAATTTGAAATATTGATGCCTCTGAGTAACACTTAAAATGTGATTGAAGTATGCTGAGTGCAAGCAACATAAGAAATGTCTGCACATCAGTTGACACGATATGCCTTTATTTAAGCAATGTCTTCCTTGTGAAGCAAAAGTTTAGTCTGCATATCCACCTTGCACAGTCAGGGACAATAAACTCCAGCCACCACTTTAAGTAGCAAGAAACCACCTGGCTGCTAACTATGCAGAGTAGGCGACCATTACATACTGGATGTTTACATGGGAAATTTACTGGCAGAAAATCAGAATAACTGCTGAGATCAGGTGACTGCTATATCAAAGTGAACATCTGGAGAGGTTTGACTGTATGTGCAAACTCCATTGGACTGAATCTTCTGCCACTTATGTTAAACCCCCTCCACCATCACTTACTACCTGGCCCTTTTGAATTGGTGAAGTTCCACAATTACAAACTCTGACTCAACTTAAAATATTAGGCCAGGCCCAAGTTTCATTAAACATCACAAAATTATTTCCCTGAATAGTTTTTTTTAATTAAAAAAAGTAGTTTTTTTTTTTTTTTAAATATCTTAGTTACAATGATTTTGTTTTCAACTAAACATTCAACATAAATCTGGGATTAAAAGAGTCATTGTTGTTTTGGGGTTTAATACCATTTCTCAGTGCAAGTTAGTCTATATATGTCAGACAATATAAATGATGGAGAAATAACCCAGTAAAACAGAGAGTAATTATTGGTATTAAACTGTATTGAAATATTAGAGGAGAACTGAGGATCTCTATCCTGTCATATAATTGTTATGATGATGCATATCATTTATGACATTATGTAAATGATGTCCGGTGGCCTAGTGGTTAGAGCGTCCACCTCGGATGCGGGAGGTCACTGGCTCGAACCCTGGCAGAGTCATACCAAAGACTTATAAAAATGGTACTAACAGCTACTTCGCTTGGCGCTCAGCATTAAGAGGTTAGTGTTAGGACTGGTCGGCCTGGTGTCAGGATAATGTGACTGGGTGGGACATCATGCCCCATGTCTGCGGCATGATGCCCCAGTGCTAGACATCACAATAAACTGTCACACTGCAGACATCGTAGCAATATGACTGAAAAATTGTTAAAGTGATGTTAAAAATCTAAATCACTCACACAAATCACACAAATGATGTAACTGTTATTTTAAAATATAAAGAGGTCATCCATTTCTTTCAAAACATTTTGTGCCTAAAGAAGCATACAGTAAATGCGAAATTAGTTGCACAGAATTATCAGAGTTTGTGTTGTTTCTTTTCCCCCAATTTATAAACATAACTGAAATTCTATACCAATTTATCCTATTCACATGCCTGAAAGTAGCCTAATATTGATATTTGGTCTTTTTGCAGTACATTCAATATTTTTATTTTGGACCAGCCTGTGTGCAAATCATGTGACAATGACAGAATGGCAGTCATTAAAACTTGATTACTGTTTAGTGATTCTTGTGTATTGTTATTTTAAGAAGATAGCATGCACATGCACCTAATTAAACTGAAATAAATACTACATTTCTAATTAAGGATTATGTGTAATTTGATTAATATATCAGAAACATGTGCATCTCACATTACAATTAGGGAACAGAATTGGCAGTCATAGTAACATGATTCTTGTCTTTATTTAGGAAGTTACACAATATAACATTGCTTTGCTTAAAATCTGATTCTGAAAAAATTTACATCGATTGAGTACTCTCAAGAGACTTTATGGCAACAGCAGCATCAGGTCAACAATAAGGACCAAAAAGTTTCCTTTCACATCAAGTGCTTAGTTCAGAATTCACGCTAAATAAGTTGGCATGCCATTGAGCATACATAAAAGCCAAGAGGTGCATAAAGAATCAATATTATATATTGCAAATGAAAATAATGCAACAAAATATAAATCTAAGACTACATCAATATTTAAAAGTACATACATGTACTAATACATTACAGACACAACATACTAAATAATACACTATACATAAATATTTCTGTTTTTAGACTACATCAGGATTGCCATCAAATTTTTCAAGAAAGTTGGCAAATTAAGGGGTAATGAAGAAGCTGAATACAAAATATTATCAACAGATGTGGTATAGCTACTTACAGCACCAAACTTTTCAATCGCTGGCTCCGAAATATTTTATGAATTTTAAATAGAGAAATAAAATTTATGTGTCCATCCTTGTTACACGAGTTACATTTTCTACCCTAATAAAGTTTTAATACCAATTTAATGGAGCATGAAACGATGTATGTTTTTTTTGTTTTGTGCTAATTGCAAATGGTCACTAATATCTTACAAATATTAAGAAAATGTTTCATATGGGAATATTTCTAAATTTCTAATGTAATGCTTGAAGTTGTTACTTGATGTATAATGAGTACATGATAAATGGACACATTTTATAGACATCTTAACCATACCGAAGCTGCTGCTGCATTTATTCATTATGTAGTTGTAACAGATTTATGTTAATTATTATCCAGATAATAAAAGAAATCATCAGTTAAATATCAAATTTGTCATCCCATTATGTGAGTTACAAGTTAATATCAGCAATGTTCTGAAGGCAATATGTCGATAGGAAAACTGACAGTTATCTTCCAACTGTTAATTTATAGAAGATGGGATATTAGACCATTGATCCATAACTAATTTGATGTGAAAATGAAGCATTTAAAATTTGGGGCATTTGTCCCACAGGACTGGCTGAAGAGTTCGTCCTTTCTGGTCATATTGTCAATGGCAGGTCACTAGATATGTGCACACACAGCATATGAAAGAGAACCCCTTTTTAATAAAAATAAACTGAGGAATAACAATGTCAGGGATATGCCATATTAAATTAGGAGGTTTTTTTCTGAAAAAGAGACAAAACAAATTTTAATCAGCTATCCAAATTGCAGATCTAGATAGTGCTGCTGAATGTATAGTATTGGCTCTTGTACGCTGTCATGTTTGATTCTGTCATGCTGTCATATTAGATTTTGTCATGCTGTCATATTAGATTCTGTCATGCTGTCATATCAGATTATGTCATGCTGTCATAACAGATTCTGTCATGCTGTCAAATTAGATTCTGTCATGCTGCCATATTAGATTATGTCATGCTGTCAAATTAGATTATGTCATGTGGTCAAATTAGATTCTGTCATGCTGTCATATTAGATTCTGTCATGCTGTCAAATTAGGTCCTGTCATGCTGCCATATTAGATTCTGCCATGCTGCCTATTAGATTCTATCATGCTGCCATATTAGATTCTGTCATACTTTGGTGAAAGCTTAACTGTGTAGTAATAATATTCATATTTGACAATGTATTTAACTTTCCAATGTAACTTTACATACACACAAAAATGAGAAAGCTAACCTGAAGCTTTAGTCCTTACACTAAGGACTTCATCAGCAGACTGATGTGATCTCTACTGACTGTCAACATCGCTTGATGAAATGATGAGCAATGTTAACAAATTGTCCCAGGAGCAAGACAATATTGGCAGCATGACAGTATCTAATTTGACAGCATGACAATATATAGATTCTGTAGTGCTGTTATTTTGATTCTGGCCAAAATACAGTGGAAATATTTTGCCAGTTCTTCATTGCACTTTTCATAGGTTAATGAAAGTATACTATGTTTGCAAAGTACTTACAGTCCTTGCAAAATTGATTTATCTGGCCAAACCCATTGAAACCACATAGATACAGGGAAGACTCATCCATTGTTATGTAGCCCAGCAGAATGCACTTCCTGAAAATGAAAAAGAGACATTAAGAGTTTGCTGCTGCTGCAGATGATCATGATCACAGTACATCTTCTGATAATCAGAACTCTCTAGTATTTTAAAATTAGATTGTCTAGTCCCACCATAAACAGTGCCCATGCATAAACCCTCAAATAGAGATAGATTACCCTCTCCCACCTTGTCTTAATGTGCCAGTACCCAAAATTTGAGGGTTGTTTCATATATTCCATAACACAGTGTACAAAATGAACCATTATACCCTTTATTTGAAATAATTAGCGGAAACACTCAAAACTGAAGATGATTTGTATTTAAATGGAGGGTCCAAGAGCAAACTCGAAGTGTTGTAAGCAGTGAATCTCATTATGGATTATAATCATTTAATTATGGGGGGGGTGGCTTTTTTTTTTAAAGTTGGATCTTCAATCACATGACAGTTGAAGCTCTGTTTTTACTCAGGTAGCTAGCTGGAAAGCTGGGAACAAAAGATGAATTTCTGGAATTTGACTCAGCTTGTGAAGTGGAAATTGAGGTCATGTCCCCGAATTATAGGTCATTTGATTGCACTCTCTCTGCCTATCTTCCTGCATTATACTAACATGTGGTTACATACTTAATGTCAAAAACTTAAATTTTGGCAGTGGGCCAGTCATCTGTGCATTTCCTAGTACACATCTTATCTACAGGCTACTTGTTTCAATTTTCCCTCTGATTGCTAGACATAAGCATCATCCACATTTGCAAAGAAACGAACACTTGTTCTTGCTTTTATCTGTTTGTTACTAAAGTTCTGCACTATCATTGATATGAGTGTTAGATTTAAGGCTTCCCTTCATCTTTCTCACACAAATTACTATTTTCGGTTACGTATGTTACATAATGTTAGAGTCAGAATGAATTATCTATTGTTCTGATTTAAAGGGCATCTTCTGAATTACTCCCCTTAATCCACAAGACTGTACTTTTAAGATTATAAGTACCCTGATATATCACAATGATAATGATGTTATCATGCATCCTACTCTACATGTATACAAGTTTTCACTTCTAATTCATTTCTGCAATGTTTATTAATACACGTTAGTGCACCGAACTGTGGACTATAGCCTAAATACTGTGGAAATGTGAGGTACAAAATATTTTAAACGAAATAAGGTAAGAATATTTCTAATTTGGAAAATCAATTCCACAATGAATGAGATAATATCACAATGTCTTAAGTTAAATATTATAATCTATTTTATCGCTGCATTTGTTAATATTTCACACCTATCTGTCAGGCTGGTTTACAATATTTACCATAGAACTTCTGTATTTCACGACAACTGCGCAGTAGCAGTCAAAATTAGCTCTTCGGCATTGAAGTCAGGAAAGGATGTCCATGTTTTTTTGCAGATTTTGACAGGACATAAATCTTATTCATGATTTGTGAGGAACTCTAAGTTGTGATTTCTTTCTTTAATGTAAATGATTTTTAGACGTGTGAAGGTAAAACTTATTTATCATACTGGACTCATTCGAGTTCTCACTTCGTCCTGTTATTCCTTTTAATCTAAATACAAAAGTTGGTCGTGTGATTGACATTTCCCGACTCATTATTGTTATTTCTGACGGTGCTAGGGGTTTTAGAGTCCACGGACTTTGAATCCAAATATTATATTAACATTATATCTCACATAAAATTAAAATGACAACTTGTAATTGATTAAAAAAATTATAAATATTGTGCCAACTGCGCGAAGGGCTTTTCAGGACGAGACGTTTCTTAGCAAATCTAGTTTGACCTATTGTATTCGCTTACCCTCTTGTTATTTGGGTTTGTGGCGGGGTTTTTTTGTTGCCCTCTGCCGATTTAAAAAACGAAAATCACCCAGGATATAAAAATCCACAGAACGTAGCAATTTCATTCATAATGTCTAACCTGATTGTCGCCAGGTAGCCCCAAACGTTGTCATCTTGTTCTCGTTTTAAACAAACGGAAGCAGTCGAAGTAAACAACCAGATGGATTGCTCACTGCCCTTTACCTGTTTCATTAACAGTCTATTTTCATGAAAAGATGTCTACGTCCAAGAAAGTACTAAATATCGCTTAATGGTGTTCAGCTATGTCTATTTTATTTATTTATAGTTGAAAAGTTTGGGCATCCCACAAAATCATTGTGATAGTTTATTCACGTAAGTTCATAATAAGGTTATTAGAAATAAGAACAAATTTCATCTGCATATTTAAGATATATTATCATCTTTAAGAGCATAGTCAGTGTTTTTAAACATTAATAAATATTGATGATAGAAATATCACGATTGTAAAGGAGGGTATATATCACAATTGAAAAGTATGGTATATTTTTTGTTATCCTAGGTTATACCATAATAAAGAGGTTTTTTCTTCCTATATATGAAAATACTCAAATAAGGAAATCCATATTTTATGTAGTTTTCAATTTTTATCAGTGGCCTTTCATACTGTATTGTCATTTCTTTGCAAAGTTTAATAGAAATGTTTTTCTTACGGTCTTAGAGAGCCAGTATGGCCACCATGGCTGCCATTTGGAAATTCTGAGTGTTAGTATTCCTTAACAGATGATCATATTCGGATGAGGTTTTCACTAGAATAGATTTTATTATGTCTAGTTAATCTTGAGTGTAAATAGTACCGATCTGACATTCAGTGTCTGCTGTGGTGTGCATTATAAAAATCCTATTATTGCAACTTCTTCAGAATATCATTTTGATTGTGGGTTTTAAAATTATTTAACTGTGATATACATCTTTACAATTTGATAAATAAAAAATTTAGCCGAGAGACAAATTCAAGAAATCAGAGGTCTCGGAAACACATAATCACGCATATTTGGATGCAAATTTTTTATCTGATATGCAGAAAATCATTCATGCAGGAGTCCTCCATATGTACACAATAGCTGGGCACATACTCAAAGGCTTGCTAGTCCAGCTTCATCCCAGGGGTCAAGCTAGACTTGAATTTTTGGGAGAAGTGACTTCTCCTTTTGCACAGAACAGGGAGATTCAGTGAGAGCTCAACAGGGAGAAGTGGATGCAAAGAAAGAACAACATAGCATTGTCCCATATGTTTCTGACCTATATAATTACATTTTAAAGTTAAATCTTAAATAGCATAATACCTAGGCTTTGCTTTCTATTAATACATTTGCCTGATGATTTATGAAAACAGACAATCTAATAAACCGGTACTTCCAGACATAGCGATGTCTGCCATTATTTCTCCGTTACTGGTACACTTACAGTTTCAAACCAATTTTATGACGAAATAGTGTACAAGAGGCAGTTGAAATATCCAGATCACCGATTCTATTCTTAAAACACAAATTGCTGTTTACATACTATTGTTAAAGTTTCAAAACACAAGTTTGTATGTTTTTATCACCAAAGGATAACATGCATAAAGCGGGTAGTGATAGGGGCCTAGTTGCTAACTTACTCGGGAAATGGTTAATGGTCAATCATCTATCAAAACACTTGCCTGTGAATGTGCAAAAGCTTGTTTGTCAGCCTAATTGGTATTGAAACTAGGTCTAGCTACTGATAGCTTGATGAATACCTTTCACTACAACACTAAAACTAACCTGGCTATGGTGAGTGGGCATCTCAAAAGGTATAGTTGATCAATGTATCTCTCAAAATATCACAGGGCAAAGTCATTTTTGCTTTCCTAACAGAAGAAGGCGAAGTTTATATTTTTTAGGCTAATTAGTCACTCACTTCACCTGGTAGTGTGACCCCTGCAACCACCTGCTGAGTGGGAAAATATGTTGATCAATTGATTATTTTAGCTGAACTAATATTTACAGTGACAGAATTCAGTGGCAAAAAGGCCACCTAATGTACATGTTGTCATTATAAGAGTACATCAAAAGAACACAGTGCAATAGCTGGGCAAGTTCAAAAACTTTGACTAGCTGCTGAGTGGGGGAAAATGTGCTGATATTTACAGTGACTGAATTCAGAGGCAGAAAGACCCAGATATATTCATGTGGTCATTATAGGAGTACATCAAATAAACAATTTAGGTTTCATTATTGTGTTCATTTCCTTTTGTAGCAGAATAAGTAGTGCTTGTAACCTCAAAATCAAGACACGTTGAGACTTAGACAAAATGCTGTTTGCGAAATTTGGATAAGTATTTGGGGTTAAACAGCAAACTGATGAAGATTGTAATGAGATTCAGAAGAGTGCTGAAGTTGCTAGAAGTGATAATTTCGATGGAACAGGAGCCAAGTGTAGAAAGTATGTGATGCCTGGCTTAGTGTTTTGAAATAAGGCCATTCCTTGAATTGACAAAATTCAGTCTCACTCGAACGGACAAACAAGAGCTATATGTCAGTGGTGTACAGAATTTGGAAAATTAAACTCAAAGACATCCAGTTGTTCTTCTCATCTGGAAATTTAACCACTTCAGGTATGCCCAGCATGCTTATGGGGCCTGCAAGTGTTGCTGGTGGGACTCTTATTTATACCAATATAGGAGTTCTGGACTCCTAGTTTTAAAATCCTGATGAGACCTCTGGAAATGTGATGACCCATCTTGGGTTTGGTATGAACAAGTCTGATACCAAAAAGGAACGAAATGTCCTGGCTAAAACCTCTTGGGATAAAATATTGGTACAGAAAGTCGCAGAGCCTCTTTGATCCAAGACATGAAGTCCTTTGAAGTACCTGGGTTGTATTCAGTAAGACTTAAGTTAAGTGGCCTTATGCAAGTGCTAGTTTAGGCTACTCTAGTTAAACATGAATAATACTTTATGTCGTGATATCTTTACCATGTAAGAGTGTGGTAGAATGCTTCATTGATCACTGTTACCAATAGTTATCAGCACTACAAAGACATATCTTGCTAATTCAGTGTTTTTCTAGATATATCATGCCAGAATTCTGTTGCAATCTTATAAGGATATTCTTAAACTTTACTTTGTTGACAGATGTCAATGCAGCAGGCATGTCTTGATCAGTGATTGAAACTGTTCCATGTTCATGTGAAACAGTGATATTTCCTCATCACAGTGACATATTACAACACTTATTCTCTTGAACCAGTCAGTTCGATTGTCTAAATTTTGGGAAAGACTAGTTCCGATGTTTAAAGGAAAACACATTTACCAGGCCCTTAATTTGCATAGATCTCAGGCAGCCATTTGAGAGGTCTGCTAGACTAACAATCCTTCTATATGGAATGCAGTAAATGTTGCTCAGTGGCAAAAGAAGACATGGTCCAGGAAGAGCTTGCTAATTGTTACTTGTAAACAGAAGCTAGTATTATGACTCTAGGTCTTACAGTACTGTATGTAACAGAAAGAAGGAAAACCAGAAAGTTTAATAAAATCGGGAAATAATTTATTTCTCTGAGCTGTAAAGTGAAATTTTAAGAGACACTTACAGTATTGTGAATTACATCCCAAATTATCATAAATGTCTTATCACAAGTCCAAAAGTATAGAATGTTCCAAATGAATTCCAATAGTCTGGAATGCAATAATATACCAATAGTCTTGAATGTGTTGATGTACCATTAGTCTTGACTGTTTTCACAATAATCCCAAAGTAATGTGTTAGTCTAAATGTCAATGAGCACTTTATTATTTCATCAATAATTTAAATAAATAATGCCTATCAAATTATATCTGAACACAAATGTAAGTGATATCACAGGCTGATTTTTAAACAGGAATATTTGTTTATCAGGTCCCCTATATACAAATTCTGCTTGACATAAGATGCAATAGAATGTTCTGGAATTCTAATGGAAAATCCACTAACTCATACTACCAGCATATGGAATTCTAATGGAAAAATCCACTAACTCATACTACCAGCATATGGAATTCTAATGGAAAATCCACTAACTCATACTACCAGCATATGGAATTCTAATGGAAAATCCACTAACTCATACTACCAGTTTATGGAATTCTAATGGAAAATCCACTAACTCATACTACCAGTTTCTGCATATGAATTTCACTTATCTACATAGAGAAATATTAAACATGGTGTTGGGCAGAGCACTCTTGTTATATTGCATGTACCAGTAAGAGTTGTTTAAAGTATTCACTGCATGATCATTATTCCTATATGAGCATTGCTTATTATTACCATTATTATTATTGTTATTATTATTATTATTATTATTATTATTATTATTAATATTGTTATAACTTATTAGCAGAAGAAGAGAAATACTTTGCTGTGAATATGAAATGATTTAATGGAGCAAAATGGACATTAGGAACTTCCTTAAGACAGGTCAAAGATAATCTTGCTGTAACAGTTTTTTAGGCCAAAAATACAAAGTTAAGGATAAATATTTCACCTTCTAGTCTATTTGGGTGGAACTGTCATTGTCTGTACACATAAAAACACTTGTAATTAGGCTTAGAGGTGTTAACATGAGAAATCATTTTGTTTTGAATGAATTTGCGGATGAAAGTAGAACTTACATGGAAAGGGATGATTACACTGTCTTATCAGGCATGAGATGTGTATTAGTAAATTTTACCATTTTGGTCTATTACATCATTCCATTATTTTCTTGAGAATCCTTAATTTTTTCCCCTCTTAGAATGTCTGGAAGAAAAGACCCTGAATCATCTTCTTGTCAGGCATAAGATGTAGATTTAGTGAATTTTTAACATTTCAGTCTATTAAATCATTCCATTATTTTTCTTGACAATCTTTTTTGATCTCTTAGAATGTCTGAAGGAAAAGACCCTGAACCCAGTGACACACCCCCTGGCATCTTGATTGACAGGAATGCTGTGGCTAGACAGCTTCTGCCTGAGAATCAAGCAGATGTTAACAACTCTGGTGTTGATAAAGGACATCCAGTTGTAGAGTGTGAGACTCGGGATACAGGTAAACATTTAAATTGTTCTCACAGATCCTCATGCATCTTGTACTGCATATCAGTATATAACTAGTAATACCTTGTATGTCAGAATTGATACACTGCTTTGTACATAGTACAGTAAAACACAACTTGTATGTCAGAATTGATACACTGTTTTGTACATAGTACAGTAAAACAACTTGTATATCAGAACTGATACACTGCTTTGTACATAGTACAGCTAGTAATACCTTGTATATCAGAATTGATACACTGCTTTGTACATACTACAGCTAGTAATACATTGTATGTCAGAATTGATACACTGCTTGGTACATAGTACAGCTAGTAATATGTTGTATGTCAGAACTGATACACTGCTTGGTACATAGTACAGCTAGTAGTGCCTTGCATGTCAGAATCGATACACTGCTTGGTACATAGTACAGCTAGATGTACATTGTATGTCAGAATTGATACACTGCTTTGTACATCAGACAACTAGTAGTGCCTTGTATGTAAGAATTAATGTGCCTTTTTGCAGAGACGATAATGATGGTAAGTCTTGGGACAATCTTTTATAAAGTACAATGATTAGTTTTACATGATTTATTTTACATATGTATAATTTCTAATTTATCCAACATGAAGTAAAATTGAGGTAAATAAAGACTTCAGAATTCATGGGCTGCTTAGACTTGATGGTGAGACCTGTATTATTGTGTTCAGTACCTACACAGGCATGGTATCACTTATATCCTTGTTTATTTGTAAAAATATTAAATTCAGATTTTACTTTTTTTGTTCTTTTTTTTAAAAACCAAATCTCATTCCTCCAGATCTCATATTATCTGTATATCCATTGCTGTTTTACTGTTTTTTTTAACGATATCGATGATCCTACAGAGTTGTAATCTATATGAAAATACACATGTTGATAAATATTTATAAATAAATTAGGCACATAATCTGCATATATTGATATTATGTCATATATTCTTTAAAGAATTCTGAATGTAGTATTCTTTGAAGAATTCTGAATGTAGACTGCCTAGATCATCATCAATCCATTATTAGTTTTGTGTTTTTGTTCCACTTTGGATTTTGGCTTGCTGGTTGTTTCGGCAGTTCCTTTTGATTATAATTGGTAGATTTGTCTTTTGCTGTCTGACAGAAATCCAGGCCATTTAATTGTTTTAGCCCTGAAACTGGTTTGGGTAAAGAGAAAATTTTGTCCAAAGGCAATGCCAGTGCTCCTTTGTTCTTCAACATGATTCTTTTGATGGGCTCTTGTTAATTTGTAATTTGTTACAGTCCATGTGTTGCCACCTGAGTTTCACTCTCCTCCTCTGTTGACAGTTTTGTCCAAAGTTCCAGCATTTGTTGACATGTGAATCAACAAAGGCCAATTGGCATTCAAATTTTTCTTGATTTTGGTTTGAGTGGCAGACTTTGAGAGCATAACAGTCACATGGCAGCCATGGAAATGGCAAAGCCAGCATTAGTAAACAACTCAGATGCCATCGTGCACAGTGCTTTAGGGACCAGTTATGTAGAGTACATATCCTATAACCCACTACTAACATTTGGAATTTTGACAAAGTTATGAAGGATACAATAGCAAGGTTCTATCACTATTGAAATTGATGAGTTTTTCCCCTGCATGTACAAAATTTGAATGGACAGTTTGTATGGACATGAGTACAGTGGGCAGGAATGCACATCTACCATCATTTCAGGAGGCCAGTTGACAGTGGCTTACTCAGGATCATCTATTGCATATTATGTAGGCTAGAGATGAAAGCCATATGGAAAGCATTCCATTGGTGGCAGGAACATTTTCATGGAGGGGTATACACTCAAGGCACCACAACGGCAGGTATTCCATCCCAATCCAGAGTTGCTGAACTGTATGTCTAGATCATATTAAACAAGCCATAATGAGCAAGCAATTCTTTTAACAAGTGGTAGAGAAAACAGCTCAAGTAAGACAGCCATCGACCTGAAATGTATGAGGAAAAAGGAGAATTTTTGCACAAAGATGTGAGTGTGAATACATTGTGTCACAGATTGCATCAGTACTTTAATACTTCCTGCATTGGCTTTTTGATGAGAAACAGTTAGCACCAATCACAATAAAAGGTTACCAGTACATGATCACTGACATGCTGAGTCATCATGGAAGATATGATATCAGATATGACCTATGTGATCTGATGTCAAATTTTAAGTTGACTCATCAAGAGGCATTGACTTTGTATCCGAAGTGTATTGATCATGGGTGCTAACCTGGCTGAATAAGACACTGTTTGAACCATACCCGAGTGCTTCATTGGCTCACCTCATGTAAGACCCATGTCCTACTACCACTAGTGAAGGCTGGCTGAATTAGCAATACACATGCAGTATCAGCTGCATTTCCAACAACATGGGACAGTATAACTTGTGGCAGCCCCTGCTTTCATTTTCAAGGACAAGCCCTTGTTCATGGGGAATCAGACTTTTGTAGTGATATACCTGTCAACCCAGGACACCTCATCTCAAGGTTGTCCGCTGGACCCAATGCATGCTCAGAAAGGATACTTAAAAAAGACCAAGCTGGTGCATCGAGGGAGGTCATGCCTCTTTTTACCACTCACAGAGGGAATGGTGATATATCAAAACAGACACTTTCATTCTGTATAAAATGGATTATTTTGTTTGACATATTGGGAAATAATTCCAGATCAAATGAATTTGCAACACAGTTTGGCGCATGAAGTTTGGCAGTTGTCACAAGCATTGCAATTGAATGAAATTGTTCCCCAACTGACATTATTCATGTCATTGGGTCAGAGTCCACATTCTCCAGATTTTATTGTGGAGATCTTTCATCACAGAAGGCTTAGTTTGACTTGGTAGGACCTGTGGCTGTGGCAAAACAGGTTAAGTTCCTGGATCGTTAGACAGCGTGATAAGGATATGATTCATGACATTCCAGTGGATTGTAGGAGAAAAAAATTTCCATTTCTGAGCCACTCTTTGACAGATGGAATCTCTACTCCTGATGGGTTATATAAAAGCTGTCTTGGACACATTAGGGGACTGGAGATGGCCTTTCCAGGCTAAGGGGATGTAACTTTCTCCATCTTTTACCTATTCTCCTGAAGTATTATGATCTGTTAACATAATTGATAAAGAAACCAAATGTTATAGTAAAATGTGTTTGTTCAGTAATACCTACCTCATCCTAACTACACATACATCCACTCAGCCTCCCCACTCCCCAAGGTTACATCCATATAGAGAATGTATCCCTCCTGCTCCACTAGTAGCTAAAGTATTCTTGGAATTTGGTACATGACTGTATCAAAGGGAGATCATTCAAACTGCTACTTAAGTGGGCAGATAGTTTTTAGATTTTTAGCCAAACAGTTTTAGCATTTGAGAGTGGGATTGGTGAGGTAGTATTAGTAGTATTTCTAAGGCATTATGATTGGGTGTTATTGAAGAAACATATTTTAGTAGAAAAAATTGGTTTCCATCAAATAATTCATAATAGTAGTCCGATAAAAACCACAAAGTGTTTTTAAAATAACACTTAGCAATCAGTAAAAAAATGTCTAAGGTATCCCAAGATTTCTCACCTTTGATAGGTCATAGAAAATATTTTTGAAAATAATAAGGGTGTCCTCAGAACTGTAGTGCCGCAAAACTTATCATCACTGTGGTAGTGCAACATGAAGTGCCATATGTCCGCATAAACCATCCTAGCCTGCCCTACCATAAATCTGCACTAGAATTAGGCAAATGGAGACAATTTTTCTCAACTGAACGCATGAACTGTCAAGAGACAAATTTAAAATTATTTATTTCAGTTCTGTAGATTTGCATTTATATGAGATACCAGTTTTTGCAATCCCTAAAAAGCACAAGTTTAAAGACTCAATCTGTTCAGATAGTACATTCCCCCTTCCCTCCCCATTAAGTATTTCTAAATAAAGATAGTACACTCTCCCCTTCCCTCCCCATTAAGTGTTTCTAAACATTGATATATAGACAAAAACAACCATGAAAATTGATGCCTATAAATATATAATTTATTGATAGTACAGCTCTCTCTTCTTGTACTACACTTTGTTATGATTCAAGATACAACACAGTACTGCTGTGGACACCAAGGCCAAAATAAAAACCATTTGTCGATCAAATTTATAATAATATAGATAGCAACATGAAACCTAGTCTTTATTTCCTGTTTGAAACATCATTACTTGACAAAATTCAATCATTCCCCCTTTACAGCGGTTTGGTACATCAAGAGATCTTTGTACCAAATGTAACACTGTTTATTTACACATGCAGCAAATAATATGAATTGAGACTAAAGTGGAATTTTGAATCAGACTAAAAGAACACCTCATGGTCATTTACAAACAGGATACCCCATTATCTAAACAAACTGTTCAGTGTCAGGTAAGGGAAATTATTTTGTGTGATCTAGAATTTTTAGTAGCAACATTGAGCATAAAAATACTAGTAATTGTGGATACTTAAATAACACGCTCAACAATTCAGATAAAGATCAGCATCTGTTTTTAAATGGAAGTCCATTAGAAAAGCCTGAAAATACACTGTATCATTGTAGATTTTTAAAATACTTAAAAAAACTTTTTCCAGGGCCATCTGCTGACAGTAGCCAAAGGACAAATGTGGTAACTAAGACTCCAGAACCGATCTCTGACTGTGGTCCAGTCATTCTTGTAGCCCCAGTTGCCCCTGTGTCTGATTATGGAAACACCTCCACTCTTAGAGTCTTAGAGCAGAGGGAAAAGAACATTGCTGGTGCCATCAGCAAAGGTCAGGCGGTTAGGGAATCGCATCACCTTCATGACAAAGTGCCAGAGTCCAGGGAGTGTGATTATCCACCAAGATGTAGGAACCCAAGTGGATTTGCAGGTTATTAAATTTAGGAAGATGTGGTAACCATTGTGATTCAGTCATTACTATAATTATCTCCCTTGCACAGCTTATATTCTCATCACCAGTTTTGCTAAATGGTTTGCAAACAAAAAAATAATTAAAAAGCAAACATAAAAAACTGACCACAAGCTATATATCAGAGGTTTATGGTGGCACAAAAACTGTAAATGTTATACAGCTAAAAATACTGTAAGATACAATCAGTTTAGTTACAAAAGCTTCTTGTACAAATATTTAATGAATATTTCTTGGTTTTGGAAATTTTTGTAGTTTAGGAATTGCATTCATTCTGAAAATAACCTTCACATAGAACACATAAGTTGAGAATATACACCTCCAGTCTAAAATGTTGAATTCAAATTTTTACCTTCAAGTACACCTTATACTTTAGGAGATAATGAATATTTACTTTCCATGAAAGAAACACCCTATTACAAGGTTCTCATAAGGGTCTGGAGTTCAGGAGAAGGTCTTAAATTTTAATATTGCTTTTCCAGGTCTTGAAAATGGAAAAATTGAAAAATGACAAAAAGAGTCTTAAAAACATCAAAAATTTTCATTATTACAACAGTCTTAGTCAGAAACTGGTAATGTGATTGCTTTTTTTGCATTTAGGTGAAGTTTAGTATACAGATTGGGAGGTCTGGAAATTGTAATTTTTTGGTCTGGAAAAGGTCTGGAATCTTTTTTTTGTAGTAAGAACCCTGCAATTGAAAAAGATATTAATTGTGTTATCATTTCCTTTCATTTGCTTATTTAAAATTGAAATGTATTTACTCGAGTCTGGTTTTCTGTTTTTAATATTGTTCAAGAGACAGAACTATAGCTTTCATATAAAGTATTATTAAAAATGTGCTTTAATGCATAAAATGCAAAAGACAAAGTTAAATCTACCATAAATTAATTATACAAGGAAACCTGTATGTAAAGGACAATCAAGTAACATGATAAAATGTCCTTTATAGTCATGCATCCTTCATATACTGGGCCAGTACTCGTGATGTGCTCTACAACTTGGTTCTAAATTGCAAAAGCTCTTAGGGATAAAACAGGATTCCTTTTGAAGAAGTGTTGTGCATTGTTACATTCAGTAATAGTGAAAATCCAGAAAATGTCTGAATCCAATAAACTGAACAATGAAAATATCAGAATCTAGTGGTGTCAAAACTAAACACTGAAAATGTCAGAATCCAGCAGTGCTGAGAACATAAAATACACAGAAGTTAAAAAACATGAAGCAAGAATTGTGTTGAAAATGTTAATGTGCTAACATGCAGTACAACTTTAAATCCTGGCCATCAACAAATAATTTATAATATTATAAGTCCAAAACTTAATTTAAACACATTGTTTTCATTCTATATTTAATTTCGTTTGCATTCATTCTGCACAGCATATACATTCATTCTGCATTGTGTTTGCATTCATATTTGATTTGAATTCCATTGGCATTCAGGTTTTGGTTCACTGGTAGAATTACCCATTGCAGGGTAGGATTTAGAAAATGCAAGTTTAGTACCACACTTCTGCAAATTTTGTAGGCCAGGCTCTGAAACCTGCAAGTCCAGCACCAGAAACTGGGTATAGAAACTCCCACTATCTAGACCCTTGTCTGAAAAAAGACATAAATTAAAACACTGTGTTAAGGATGACAGCTTCAGTGTGTTTGAATGGTGCATTCAAGTATGTGTCAGCCTTTTTTATACTAAAATATTCAGAATTGTTTATATCTTTTCTTTTGCAAGCAGATCACTCAAGATCAGATACTAGTCCACAGCCTAGTAACACTTCCATTGATTGGGCGAGTACATCTCAGTCTAGTAGGGAGGATGCTGTACAGCATAACCAGTTTTACAACTTAAGAGATCTTGATGTTAATCGTCAGCTCAATTCGCCTGTGGTGGATTCTCAGTACATGAACGGTCGTGATCCAGTTTCTGACCAAGAAGAAATGTATCGTATGTCTCCAGATGATGATGACATGATCACTTCCCCAGCATCACGATTCTACAAGTGTCGCTTCTGCAACTTTTCTGCAGCAACCTATACCCAGTTGCAGCTGCATGTCCCAAAACACGGAGGTATTGCTTTTCAGGCTGTTAAAACATCATTTCTTTTCACTAGGCCATTATTCCACTGGACTTTAAAAAGACATATTCCAGTTAGGGAAGGGAAGGTACTTCGACAGTCTGAAAGAGTATTCTTAAGTCAAAACCACATTCATATTTTAGTTGGTACCACATACAATTAAAAATGGGTCAAAATACTTTGAACTAGCACATTTTAAAATTCCAGTTGAATGCTTCATGTATCTTTCATGGAGATTGTGTAACCTTTGCCAGATTAGCCTCACCTTTAAAAAAGATAGTCTAATAAAAACACTTAGATCATTGCAACCTGTCCAAATAGACTACTTATCAGAACTATATAAAAGGGTTTTCCATTGAATACACTGCTCTATCATATTTACATTAAGACTTTTACCTGCTAGCACCTGAAACCATTCCTTCTAAAGTAGACAAAAATGTTCATGTTTGAAGTCTGTATTCCTTATAGATGTTAAGAATATACCAGTTTCCACTAGGTGGCTACCTACATACTATTTGTCTATCAGTTTTATACTTTTGCTTTGAAATCATTTATGTAAATTCATATCTGTATACCCAACAGACTTTTTCTGACTTTTCATTGACAGTATATTTATCACATTGATATCCTTTCTAAGCTTTGTCAGTTTCGCTTGTTGTTATGTGTAGGCTCATACAGAAGTAACAAAAGAAAAGAGTGAAGTCGGCAAGCTTTGTAAATTTAACAAAATAATTTATTTCCCTAGAAAACAAGGTAAAAATGAAAAAAAGGACTTACGGTTTGTGAATCTAATCCAAAAATTAATCCTAGAATTCAAAAATATGAGTCCTATCACTAAAAAGTTCTAATTGAATCCAAGTTCGAATCTCGATGAAGTTCAAATATGGAAGGTGATGACATCCTCTATAACCAGTTTGTACTGATGTGGCAACACTTCCTTGTTGAGTCACCAAGAATATAATTTCAGCTTTTGAATTCCAAATAATTTAGTAAATGTCTTTGTCCAAGAATTTTAATGAAGAAAAGTATTTTTCAGGGTGAATAAATTATTTTAAATAAAAAACACAATTGAAATTGCAACAACAGGAATACCTTTTGGCCTGAAGGTATAATTTATGACTGACTCATAAACACTGAGATTGAGAATTAAACCCAACTAAAACGTCCTTTCAGACCCACGTGATGGGTCATGTGATCACTCACTACAAGTCAATTAGCACATAGGCTAGAATAGCCCTATCTAAGAATCTGATTCCAACTCTGGAAATGAATTTAAAAATAAAACTGTTTACAACAGAGCTAACATGTGGGCTGAACATGACGTTGGTAATAACCAATCATTTTCACTTAGTGTTTACAAAATTAGAACCAAGGTCAAGAACTAGGTCAGCTAAAAATACAATGTAGAAATCATTTTGCATTCTAATCAGACTAAAAGAACTGAACTAAATTTACTGGGAAAAATGTCAAATCCAGTAAAAATATTATCCTTACAACAAAATGTAATGAAATAAAAATAAAGTAAAAGAGAATTTAAAACTAACACACAAGTAATTTAATTACATATACGTAACACTTGTAAACTTTCATATTTTTCATTTTGTGCAAACTTAGTATTAGATCATGAGGTTTTTTTCATCTAAGCATGTATGATGTTTTGCTTATTGCATATATCTGTGCAGATGCCACTCATACTATGTTTGTTGTCTGTTTAGTTTTTTTTTAGCTCTACTGGTCATAGACCAGAAGAGCAAATAAAATGGCTTGTTGTCTAACATACATCCATCCATTTAAATTTATGATTGCTACTCCTCTGAAACTACTTTGAGGACCGCCATGAAACTTTACACATTTATCACTAGGTCTTGTTGGTTGTAAATGAAAATGTTGCCAGTCTGCATGGTTGCTATGGTGGCCATCTTGAATATATTGTTACAGCTTGTTACGTGTAGGCTCGTACAAAAGTAACAAAGAAAAGAGTGAAGCCAACAAGCTTTGCAAAATTTAACAAAATAATTTATTTCCCTAGAAAACAAGGTAAAAGTATGAAAAAGGACTTACGGTTTGTGAATCTAATCCAAAAATTAATCCTAGAATTTAAAAATATAAGTCCTATCACTAAAAAGTTCTAAATGAATCAAAGTTCAAATCCCGATGAAGTTCCAAGATGGAAGGCAATGACGTCCTCTATAACCTGTCCAGTGTTGTTGTGTCAACAGTTACTTGTTGAATCACCAATTCCAGCTTTAGAATTCCAAATAATTTTCAATAAATTCTTTGTCCAAGAATTTTGATGAAGAAGAGCGCTTGTATGTTTTCCAGAGAAATTAATTACTAATTCTGAAAACTAGAAAAACTTAACTCAGACTGATCACAACACAAAATACCTCTGAGCTCAGAAGGTATCAATTTACGACTGACTATTTCACTATAAAACTTCAGTTTTAGCCCCAACTATAACGTAATTCAGACCCACATCATGGGGTCACGTGATCACTTAGTCTGAGCAGCGCAAAAAAAACTAAAGTCAGTTATCACGTACTCTAGTATAGCGTTAACTAAAAATCAATGATTCCCTCACTGGAAATGAATTTAAAAAAAGGTTGTTTACTCAACTAACATGCAGGCCAAGTATGACCTTGATTATGACCAATGATTTTCACTCTGTTTACCAATTCTGAATCAAGGTCAGGAACTAGGTCAGCTAAAAATACAATGTAGAAACACTACTGCATTTTAATCAGGCTAAAAAGAACTGAACTGAATTTTCTGAAAAAAATGTCAATTCCAGTGAATAAACTTATCATTACAATAACATGTAATGAAATAAAAATAAAATAAAAAATTTAAAACTAACACACAAGTAATTAAATTACATATACATAACCCTTCCCCCAATAAAGAAAAAGAAAGATTTATATAATAAAGCTTTCTTTTTACCATATGTTAATTATCCAAAGTGTTAATGAAATAATATTTCTGTACATAGAGAAAGTGCATCTGCAATTAAATTGTCTTTTCCCTTGATGTGGCTGATGTCAAGATTATATTCCTGTAACAACAAACTCCACCTTAATAATCTTTGATTTTTGTTTTTCATCTTGTCAATGAAAGTAAGGTGGTTGTGATCACTGAACAACTGGAGAAGGAGCTGAACTAAGGTAAACTTCAAAATGTTGTAATGCCAAAATAAAAGCCAAACATTCCTTTTCGATTGTTGAGTAATTTCTTTGGTGCTTATATAATTTCTTCGAAAAATAGGACACCATTTCTGTCTTCTTGAATCAATACTGCTCCAACCCCAACATCACTTGCATCCACAGATAGTTTAAAAGATTGACTGAAATTTGGAGCTGTAAGAACTGGTGCACTTTAAAGTACGGCCTTTAACTTGTCAAAAGCCTCCTGACATTTTTCAGTCGAAAGAAACTTGTTTTTCTTGCTCAATAAATTTGTCAGGGGTTCAGCAATATTAGAAAAATTGGAACAAAATTTGCGATAGTATCCACCCATACCTAAAAATTGCATCAGTTGCTTTTTACTGACAGGCACAGGGAATTCAGAAATAGCCTTGACCTTAGGATCTATAGGTTTAACTTGTCCATGTCCCACGATATGTCCTAGAAATGTTACACAAGCATGGCAGAATTCACTTTTAGATAAATTAATTGTCAAATTTGCATCAGTGAGTCTGTCAAAGAATTTCCGAATTATTGCTAGATGTTCTTTCCAGGTGTCGTTGTAGATGATGACATCATCTATGTAAGCATCACAATTATCTAGACCAGAGATAGTCATATTCATCAAACATTGAAAAGTATTTGGCGAACCCTTCATCCCAAACGGCATCACTTTGTATTGATAAAGTCCATCTGGAGTCACGAATGCAAAAATTTCCTTTGCCCTTTTCGTTAGTGGAATTTGCCAAAATCGTTTCAGAAAAGGTCAAATTTTTGGTGACATATTTGGCATTCCCAATTTTGTAAAATGTAGTCATCGATTCTTGGTAATGGAAATGAATCTGTTTTTGTCACACTGTTTGCCTTCCTATAATCAGTGCACATAAGGAAAGTTTTATCTGGTTTTGGAACAAGTATACATGGTAAACTCCAGTCACTTTTACTGGGCTGTATGAAATCATTCTCCAACAAATACTGAATTTCCTATTTCAAGTATTCCTGTTTGAGAGGGTTCATCTTGTATGGGTGTTGTTTCACAGGTTTGGAATTCACAATTTCAACGTCATGAAAAATTTTGTTTGTCTTTGTAGGAACATCTGGAAATAAGTGCTCATACTCAAATAATAACTGTTTAAGTTCATTCCTTTCTTGTTGCAAATGTGAAAGTTTCTGGTCTGAAAGTTTCTGGTCCAGATTATTGATAATTTCCAAATTCCGAAGATTTGTCGCTCCAAAATCAGTAGAGTCTGATTGAATTCCTTCACTTAAATCCTCAGTGAATGGGACAGGTACAACTAAATTAATTGCATGATTTACCTGGCTATCACTGTCACTATACTGGTACTCCTTTAATTTATTTAGATCAGAATACTAATATTATAATTTAATTCATTCATTTTCTTCTTAACTTTGTAAGGGCCGTAATATCAAATTTGAAGAAAATTTTGAAGAATGAGCAAGTGAGAAAGAACTCTATTACAAGACTCAAAAGTCCTCTCCATTTAAGTTCTGTGAAACCATAATTTCACTTTTGACTTGAATTGCTGAGTGCAAAATTCAAGCATAACTAGCTGGAAAATGCCAGACATAAAATTTGACCCTTGACCAAATTGAAAAGATTTGGGAAGGCCAAATTAAGTAAAAAACTTTATTAAAACTTTTACAATAGTTTTAGTTTTAATATTCCTCAAAGGAATTGCCTCTGGGAATCTTGTTGATGCACACATAATGGTGAACAAGTATTGGTAGCCTGACTTGGTCTTAGGTAAGGGACCAACACAATCTACCATTATTCTACTAAATGGTTCATCAAATGCAGGAATAGGTTGCAGATGAGCCTTAGGTATCTTCTGATTGGGTTTTCCTACCATTTGGCAAGTATGACAAGATCTTCAGTATTTACAAACATCACTTTTGATTTTTGGCCAATAAAAGTGAGTCAAGATCTTGTGATAAGTCTTATTAATCCCTAAATGACCAGCCAAAGGAGTTTGATGGGTCAGACTAAGAATTTCCTGTCTGTAAGATTTTGGAACTACAATTTGATAGTTCACTGACCACTCATCACCAGCAGGTACCTCGGGAGGTCTCCATTTTCTCATAAGAATTCCATTTTTAATGAAATAACAGACAGGTACTTCAGTGGCTTCAGTTTCACTAATGGCCCTCTGAAACAAACAGGAGATCTCAGGATCTTTTTCCTGTTCAACGACAAGTGATTGTCGTTTATCACCCTGATTAGATAAAAGAGAATGAGTATTTAAAAGAGGATCACTGTGATCAATACCACCTGATTGATCCAAATTAGAAGTGAAAGTGACCTCCTCAAAAGCCTGACCAATACATGTGTCAGCTAAAGGAATATTTTCCTTCTCAAAATCATTCTCAAGAACTTTCTTTGACATAGCTCTGGTAACTGCACAACCTGGGTATAACTCAGGGTATTCTTTTTCAATTGGATCAAGTTTCTGATCCAAAGAAGGCTTGTCAGTTACAAGTGGGTTAACCACAACCTTGTCTCCAGCTAAGTCGTTGCCTAGCAACAAATGAATGCCCTCAACGGGTAAGTTAGACACTATACCGACGGTCACAGGTCCTGAAACTAAGTCTGATGACAAATTAACAGAATGGAGAGGAACATTAACAAAGCCGCACTCTATTCCCTGAATGAGAACACTCTCAATAGAAGAAGATTTCTCAGAAAAAGGCAAAATACCTGACACTAAAAGACTCTGAGAAGCTCCTGTATCCCTTAAAATTTTAATAGGGATAGGACTGGCCAAATCACCCAAGAGTGATATAGAACTCTTCGATATGAATGGTTCATAATTCTCCATAATAAAATCAGACTGGGGTTTATTAGACCCAACAAATGTATTGCTTTCAATACATGACTGTGACCTTGACCTCTTAGAAATAAGAGTATTTGGGATAGGTCTATCTTGATTCTGATGCTTATATTTCAATTTTAAGCAATCAGAAATAAAGTGTCCTTTCTTCTTGCAATAGATACACGTAGGAAGAGACAAGGATTTTGAATCAAGCTTATCAGAAGCTTGATTTTTAAAAGTTGTGCCAAATTGGGTTTTAGAAGGAGTCATATTAGGCTGAAATAACTTGTTACCAGTACTCTGCTGAGTGAAAGACTTGCTTACAACAGGAACTTTATGAGTTAAGAAATACTCATCAGCGGCACGAGCAGCGTTTTCTAAGGTTTTGACCTTATGCTCATAAAGATACATCCTAATGTCACTATGGACACAGTTCCTAAACTCTTCAACTAACATGAGTTGTCTGAGACTTTTGTAATCTTTGTTAACCTTTCTAGAAGAGCACCACCTATCAAATTGTTGTGCTTTTTCTCTTGCAGATTCGACATAGGTCTGGTCAGTTGATTTTCTAGAATTCCTGAATTTTTGCCTATAAGCCTCAGGGACTAACTCATAACCCTTCAAGATACAGTCTTTAACCACATCATAGTCAGCACTCTGCTCTAGTGACAGTGAAAAATAAATATCACTTGCTCTACCAGTAAGTACAGATTGGAATAAGAGAGTCTAATGCTCCCTTGGCCATTTCAAATTTTCCGCCATTTTTTCAAAGCGAGGAAAATATCTAGCTACTTCTTTTTCCAGAAAAGGGTGCATTAACTTGATATTTTTGAAAACATCATAAGTAGGGGAGTGTTTTCCCTTTGTCAGCTTTAATTCTTTTAACCGAATTTGAAATTCCCTTTCTTCCTTTTCTCTTTGCATTTGCATCTGTCTGTCTCTCTCATCTTTTTCAAATTGTATCTTTTCTATCTGAAACTGAACCTGTCATATCTCTAATTCCAACTTTTTTAACTGTACTTCCAAAATGTCCAATCACTCCTGGGGAAAATTCAAAAAATTCTCTATGTTTGATGATACTGTGAAAAAGCCTGCAGATTCCACTAAAAGTTTCAAACAAAATGTGAAATAGTACTTGGGATTTAAAATATCCTGAAAACTAGAGGAATTTAAATTTCAATAAAAACAATTTTCTGAAATATTTTAGCCAAAATTCATATATCCTGGACGAGCCCCCAATTTTCTTTGTTACGTGTAGGCTCGTACAAAAGTAACAAAGAAAAGAGTAAAGCCAACAAGCTTTGCAAAATTTAACAAAATAATTTATTTCCTCAGAAAACAAGGTAAAAGTATGAAAAAGAACTTACGGTTTGTGAATCTAATCCAAAAATTAATCCTAGAATTTAAAAATATAAGTCCTATCACTAAAAAGTTCTTAATGAATCAAAGTTCGAATCCTGATGAAGTTCCAAGATGGAAGGCAATGACGTCCTCTATAACCTGTCCAGTGTTGTTGTGTCAACAGTTACTTGTTGAATCACCAATTCCAGCTTTAGAATTCCAAATAATTTTCAATAAATGTCTTTGTCCAAGAATTTTGATGAAGAAGAGCGCTTGTATGTTTTCCAGAGAAATTAATTACTAATTCCGAAAACTAGTGTTACGACCCTGTAGTTAAATTACATGTGTTTAAAAATTCGAATTCCTTCTAATTCTTTCTATTTCATTTTTATTTCATTAAATATAATTATTGTGATGAGGATTATGTTCGCAGGGTCTGATATTTTGTTAGAAACATCGTGTTTATTTAGAACTTAAATGTGACTCGCGTAAGCACGATTTTTGTATGACTGTTTTGTCATATTAAGTAAACAGTCGGAAATAGCTATTTAAATGATTGATTGTGACCACGGTCATTACTAATAATACTTGTTGACATTCTATACTACTTTCGCGAGATTTTGAAATCTCCATGATTTCTTCGTGCGTGTACATGAAATGACGTATTAGTTTGATTTAAAATACTGAGGTACCTGCGAACTAGAGTCATATTTTAGCATCTTAGAGAGTCACATCGTAACATCTTATAGAGTTTCTAAATATCTTAAGAAGAAGGTATTCTTTTGTGCTGGAAAGAGTTGTACGTTCGCAGAACAACATGTGTTTTGTTATTGGTGATAGCTGTACTTCGTCTACCTTTTAAATAATAATTATTTTCCCCGGGAGAATTACACAACTGGCTTTGGACAAAGACATTTGCTGAAATTAATTCTAAATTGGAACAGGACAATACAAATTGTGATTCACAGTGAAAATTCTGGACATTTGTGTTTAACCTTTGTCTGACTTCATCATCCGCCATCTTGGAACGGAATTGAGATTCAGACTTCAATTTAGAACTGTTTATTCACAGGACTTATGTTTTTCACAATTTTAGGACACATTTTAGGATCTTCTTCATAAATTGTAAGTCTTGTTTCATATTTTTACCTTTTCACTGTGTTTTCTAGGGAATTAAAAAAAAAATTTTAAAATTTACAAAGCTTGTTGACTTTGCTCTTTTCTTTATGTTACTTTAAACGAGCCGATACATAACATAAAGAAAATTGGGTTGCTCGTCCTTTGGGATATATGAAATTGGCTGATATATCAAACTGGCTAAAAATTGAAATTTAAATTCCCCTAGTTCAAATCTCATTTGACTTGAAATTTTAGTGAAAACAACAGGCTTTCTTTCACAGTATCAAAAGTAGAGAATTTTTTTAATTTACTCGGGAGTGTTTAGTAATTTTGAAAATGGAAGTCCAGCTTAAAAAGTTGGAATTAGAGATAAGACAGGTCCAATTTCAAATAGAAAATATACAAATGGAAAAAAAAAAGAAAGAAATGCAAAGGCAATCTGAAGAAAGACAGAAAGAAAGACAAATGCAATTTGAGAAAGAAAAACTAAATATGCAAATGCAAAGAGAGAAGAATGAAAGGGAATTTCAAATTCAAATGAAAGAATTAGAGCTGGCAAAAGGAAAACACTCCCTACTTTTGATATTTATGGAAATACCAAGTTAGTTCCCCCTTTTAGTGAAAAGGAAGTAGACAAATATTTTATTCTTTTTGAAAAAGTTGCTGAGAATTCGAAATGGCCAAGAGAGTATTGGACTCAATTATTGCAGAGTGTACTTTATGGCAAGGCCAGAGATATCTATATATCTCTGTCAGTACAACAAAGTTCTGATTACAGTTTGGTTAAGGAATGCATTTTGAAGGGTTATACATTAGTCCCTGAGGCTTATTGGCAAGTTCAGAAACTATAGGAAAGATGCTAGACAAACTTATGTTGAATTTGCTAGAGAAAAAGAACAGTTATTCAAGAGATGGTGCTTAGCCAAGAAAATCGAACATGATTTTGAAAGACTTGAACAACTGGTATTACTGGAAGAGTTTAAAAATTGTCCTCCTAGTGATGTCAAAAATCACCTTGAAGAGAATAAGTTTGAAACCTTGGAAAAAGCTGCTATTACTGCTGATGAGTATTCCTTAACTCATATAGTTCCTGCTGTAAGCAAATCTTTCACTCAGCAGTCTACTGATAGAAAAGTGTTTCAATCAAATAAGACTCTCAGTAAAACTCAATCTGGCACAAATTCTAAAAATCAAGCCTCTGACAGACTTGATTCAAAATCCTTGTCTATTTCTACGTGTACTTATTGTAAGAGAAAAGGACACGTCATTTCTGATTGCTTCAGATCGAAATATAGGCATCAGAATCAAGATAGACCTATCCCAAATGCTCTTATTGCTAAGAGGTCAAGGTCACGGTCATGTATTGAAAACAATACATTTGTTGGGTTTGAAAAACCTCAATCTGATTGTGTTATGGAGAATTTTGAACCATTCATGTCGAAGAGTTCTATATCACTCTTGGGTGATTTGGACAGTCCTATCCCTATTAAAATTTTAAGGGATACAGGAGCTTCTCAGAGTCTTTTAGTTTAAGGTATTTTGCCTTCTTCTGAGAAGACCTGTTCTAATGAGAGTGTTCTCATTCAGGGAATAGAGTGCGGCTTTGTTAATGTTCCTCTCCATTCTGTTAATTTGTCATCAGACTTAGTTTCAGGACCTGTGACAGTCGGTGTAGTGTCTACTTTACCCGTTGAGGGCATTCATTTGTTGCTAGGCAATGACTTAGCTGGAGACAAGGTTGTGGTTAATCCACTTGTAACTGACAAGCCTTCTTTGGATCATAAACTTGATCCTATTGAAAAAGAAATCCCAGATTTATTCCCAGCTTGTGCAGTTACCAGAGCTATGGCAAAGAAAGCTCTTGAGAATGGTTTTAATAAGGAATGTATTCCTTTAGCTGACACATGTATTGGTCAGGTTTTTGATGAGGTCACTTTCATTTCTAATTTTGATCATTCAAAAGGCATTGATCATAGTGATCTTCTTTTGAATACTCATTCTCTTTGATCAGGGTGACAAATGACAATCACTTGTCGTCGAACAGGAGAAGGATTCTGAGATCTCCTGTTTGTTTCAGAGGGCCATCAGTGAAACTGAAGCAACTGAAGTACCTGTCTGTTACTTCTTTAAAAATGGAGTTCTTATGAGAAAATGGAGACCTCCCGAGGTACCTGCTAGTGACGAATGGTCAGTAAAATATCAGATTGTGGTTCCGAAACCTTACAGACAGGAAATACTTAGTTTGGCCCATGAAACTCCTCTGGCTGGTCATTTAGGGATAAATAAAACGTATCACAAGATCTTGACTCATTTCTATTGGCCAAAAATCAAAAGTGATATGTGCAAGTTTTGTAGATCTTGTCATACTTGTCAAATTGTAGGAAAACCAAATCAAAAGATACCTAAAGCTCATCTGCAACCAATTCCTGCATTTGACGAACCATTCAGTAGAATTATGGTAGATTGTGTTGGTCCCTTACCAAAGACCAAGTCAGGCAACCAAAATTTGTTGACCATCAAGTGTGTGTCAACAAGTTTTCCAGAGGTAATTCCTTTGAGGAATTTTACTCAATTTGGCCTTCTCAAATTTGATCAATCTGGTCAAAGGTCAAATTTCAAGTCTGGAATGTTCCAGCTTGTTATGCTTGAATTTGGCATTCAGCAGTTAAGTCAAAAGTGAAACTATGGTTTCACCAAAGTTTACTAGAGAGAATTTTTGAGACCTGTAATAAAGTCCATTCTCTCTTGCTCATTCTGCAGAATTTTCTTCAATTAAGATTTTATGGCCCTTACAAAGTAAAGAAGAAAATGAATGAGTTAAATTATAATATTAGTACCCAAGTCTAAGTAAATTAATGGAGTACTACTGTATTCAAAGAAATAGCCAAGTAAATCATGCAATTAATTTAGTTGTACATGTCCCACCAACTGAGGTTTTGAATGAAGGAATTCAGTCGGATTCTTCTGATCTTGGAACAACAAATCTTCGGAATTCGGAAGTTATAGAAAATCTAGACCAGAAACGTTCTCATTTACAAAAACAAGAAAAAAGTGAACTTAAACAATTATTGTCTGAATATGAACACTTGTTTCCAGACGTACCTACAAGGACAAACAAAATTTTTCCCGACGTTGAAATAGTAGATTCAAAACCCATGAAACAACACCCATGCAGGATGAATCCTCTCAAACAGGAATACTTGAGAAAAGGAGATTCAGTATTTACTGGAAAATGATTTTATAGAGCCCAGTAAGAGTGATTGGAGTTCACCGTGCATTCTTGTTCCGAAACCAGATAAAACTTTCCGAATGTGTACGGATTATAGGAAGGTGAACAGTGTGACAAAAACAGACTCATTTCCATGGCCAAGAATCGATGATTGTATCGACAAAATTGGAAATGCCAAATACGTCACCAAATTTGACCTGAAGCATTTTGGCAAATTCCACTAACAGAAAGAGCAAAAGAAATTTCAGCATTTGTGACTCCAGATGGACTCTACCAGTATAAAGTAATGCCATTTGGGATGAAGAGTTCTCCAAGTACTTTTCAACGCCTTATGAATATGATTGCTTCTGGTCTAGACAATTGTGATGCCTATATTGATGATGTCATCATGTACAACAACACCTGGAAAGAACATCTAGCCACAATTCGGAAGTTCTTCAACAGACTCACGGATGCAAATTTGACAATTAATTTATCTAAAAGTGAGTTCTGCCGTGCTTGTGTTACTTTTCTAGGACATATTGTGGGACATGGTCAAGTTAAACCTATAGATGCTAATGTCAAGGCTATTTCTGAATTTCCTGTACCTGTCAGTAAAAAACAGCTGATGTGATTTTTGGGTATGGCTGGGTACTATCGCAAATTTTGTTCTAATTTTTCTGATATTGTTGAACCTCTGACAAACTTGTTGAGAAAGATAAAGAAGTTTCTTTGGACTGAAAAATGTCAAGAGGCTTTCGATAGATTAAAGGCCATACTTAAAAGTGCACCAGTTTTAACAGCTCCAGATTTCAGTCAACCATTCAAACTATCTGTGGATGCAAGTGAAGTTGGGGTTGGAGCAGTTTTGATTCAAGATGGCAAAAATGGTGTAGAACACCCAGTATGTTATTTCTCTAAGAAATTAAATAAACACCAAAGGAACTACTCAACAATCGAGAAGGAATGCTTGGCTTTAATACTGGCTTTACAGCATTTTGAAGTTTATATCAGCTCAGCTCCTTTCTCCGGTTGTTGTGCTTAGCGATCACAACCCCCTTACTTTCATCAACAGGATGAAAAATAAAAATCAAAGGCTATTGAGATGGAGTTTATTTTTGCAAGAGTACAATCTTGACATCAGGCACATCAAAGGAAAAGACAATTTAATTGCAGATGCACTTTCCCTTGTATAGAAATATCATTTTCATATGCACTTTTGTATTATTCATAAGAGTTCTTCTTATGTATTTTTTTACCTCATGTATAGTTTACATCTGGTAAAAAAGAAAGCTTTATTATGTAAATCTTTCTTTTTTCTTTATGGGGGAAAGTGTTACGACCCTGTAGTTAAATTACATGTGTAAAAATTTGAATTCCTTCTAATTCTTTCTATTTCATTTTTATTTCATTTTTATATCATTAAATATAATTATTGTGATGAGGATTATGTTCGCAGGGTCTGATATTTTGTTAGAAACATCGTGTTTATTTAGAACTTAAATGTGACTCGCGTAAGCACGATTTTTGTATGACTGTTTTGTCGTATTAAGTAAACAGTCGGAAATAGCTATGTAAATGATTGGTTGTGACCACGGTCATTACTAATAATACTTGTTGACATTCTATACTACTTTCGCAAGATTTTGAAATCTCCGTGATTTCTTCATGCATGTACATGAAATGACGTATTAGTTTGATTTAAAATACTCAGGTACCTGCGAACTAGTCTAGAGTCATATTTTAACATCTTAGAGAGTCACATCGTAACATCTTATAGAGTTTCTAAATACCTTAAGAAGAAGGTATTCTTTTGTGCTGGAAAGAGTTGTTCATTCGTACGTTCGCAGAACAACATGTGTTTTGTTATTGGTGATAGCTGTACTTCGTCTACCTTTTAAGTAATAATTATTTTCACTGGAGAACTACACAACTGGCTATGGACAAAGACATTTGCTGAAATTAATTCTAAATTGGAACAGGACAATACAAATTGTGATTCACAGTGAAAATTCTGAACATTTGTGTTTAACCTTCGTCTGACGTCATCTTCCTCCTAAATTGTAAGTCTTGTTTCATATTTTTACCTTTTCACCATGTTTTCTAGGGAAATAAATTATTTTTTTTAAAATTTACAAAGCTTGTTGTCTTCGCTCTTTTCTTTATGTTACTTTAAACGAGCCGATACGTAACACTAGAAAAACTTAACTCAAACTGATCACAACACAAAATGTCTCTGAGCTCCGAAGGTATCAGTTAATTTACCACTGACTATTTCACTATAAAACTTCAGTTTTAGCCCCAGCTATAACATAATTCAGACCCACATGATGGGGTCACGTGATCATTTAGTCCGAGTGGCACAAAAAAAACCTAAAGTCAGTTATCACGTACTCTAGTATAGCGTTAACTAAAAATCAATGATTCTGTCACTGGAAATGAATTTAAAAGAAGGTGGTTTACTCAACTAACACGCAAGCCAAATATGACCTTGATTATGACCAATGATTTTGACTCTGTGTTTACCAATTCTGAATCAAGGTCAGGAACTAGGTCAGCTAAAAATACAATGTAGCAACACTACTGCATTTTAATCAGGCTAAAAAGAACTGAACTGAATTTTCTGAAAAAAAATGTCAGTTCCAGTGAATAAAGTTATCATTACAATAACATGTAATGAAATAAAAATAAAATAAAAAATTTAAAACTAACACACAAGTAATTAAATTACATATACGTAACAAGCTACTCCTGGATGGATGGCTTATCAGCATAAAGTTTTCACCAAGAAGACTTCTGTGATGCCTAGTTGGTCCTAAATGAAAATTTTGCTGTTCTGACATCCAGTATGGCAGCCTTATTGCAGCTCTTCATCAGCTGAAAGTTGTATCAAAACAGTGCACTCCTTGAGATTTCTGGTTGGTACTAAATGAAAATGAGGCCAGTCTGATGTTCATTATGGCTACCATAATGAACATCTTGAAAAATGTTCTAAAGAAGGAGTTGTCCTCTCTTGGAATGAGAGAAATTCTTTTTGACTTGTAGAGTGTCTGACCCTTAAAGGGGATTCTTTGTTGAGATCTGTATCATTTCTTGTAGGTTAATTAATATTTTAACAGATTTACTTTTGTTGACTTAGTCCCTTTCATGCTGTCTGTTAGAATACAGTGGCAACTAAAAGTGTAAAAGATTAAACGTCTTGGAATCTGTGCATGACGTATCTAGCATGCATTAAGATTTTTCCCTCCATAACCTTGTGGTATCTGCACATCATAGTCAATGAGTTCCTGGGCAATGGCAGTAAGGAAGCATCATCTGACCATTCAGTGCCTGGTGACCGGTTGCTGGGCAAAGGGTACTGGGTAGTTTGTCATGTGACAATCACTGATTGTCTGTTGCTGGTCACTGTGTACTGGTCACCAGGTAATGTTTCAAATGACACTTACAGTCTGATGCTGGTCACAAAGGCACCAAGTACCAGGCACCTGGCATTTGGGAATGTGTTAAGTGACAGTCACAAAATGAATGTCACTAGTCACTGTACATGGTACTGGTACTATTACTGGTCACAGAGTAATGTCTGAAAGTGACAGTCAGCAAGTGTTTATCATCAGACACCGATCTTTAAGCATGATTGACACTGGTCTCCTAGAATCAGTCTCAGGTCTTGAGCGCTGGGCACTGAGTACCAAGTGACAGGCACTGGGCACACTTCTTTGAACTTGGCACCAGATTTTGACAACCTTTCAAGGGAAAGAGATTGGTTTGATCCACACACATATTCTCAGTTTGTGTTAAATCTCTGTTAGGGTACATGCACAGAGTTTTGATCTCTCAAGTGGAAGCAGTCAGGATGACATCTCTTAATATTCTACATTCATCACATTCATCCCCTAGAGAGACTCACACCGCCTAGTGGTGAGTCAGCAATGTCTGACACCATGGATAACAATATGCTGTAGATCATGCCTGCCTGCTCAGGCCTCTTTGTAATAAGGAGTACACTTGTTGTCTCATGCATAAAGAGGAAATTTCAATCCCTTCCCCAGCAGGGAGAGATTAATAATAATGGGTTAGTCCCATCCCCTCTCCCCAACCTCTTGCTGGTGACTTTACATGGGATGACAGACCCCCAGTCATAAAAGTTACCTTCTCCAGGCAGGTAGATGAGACAAAATTGTCTTGCCACACCTTGAAAACAAGGACAGAATGACAAACTATCAAGTTTTGTTGACTCAGATGAGTTCCCAGAAGAGCCAGTCATGTCGAGTCCTTTTCTTTTGGGATCTCCATATGTCACCCTTCAGATCAGGTGACATAGATAGAGCAAGTGTGGACCATTCATAAGCACGTCCTTCCAACAGATCTGTGTCCAAAACTCTCAGGATCATCAATACTCTAGAATCCTCTCCAGTTTGGACAGGTGGGGTGAGTCATAGCCTAAATTGGACCTGCTATTATTCCCACACTCATTGATGGTGAGGGAGCTGATGCAGAAGTTGTCTTGGAGTTAAGTGGTGGCCAGGCAGCAGAAGGGATGGTCTTTATTTTCTTTGCTTCAACTCTTGGATTCATTGTCAAGCAAAATGGTCTATTTGACCATTCTGCCCCTTAAGCACCCTTCCTTTGACTCCCAATTGCTTCCAGATGGTGATGTTTGTAGGGAACTGGGCCCATCTTCCCGTAAAATCTAGTTGTATAGCCTCACATGGTGATTTATTTCAGCAGCCTCATTTAGTCTGTTAAAGTAGAAATCATTATAACCAGCAGCATTACAGAGATTGCTGTAGGATGTTGCCAATACATTGAGACAGGTGCTCTGAATGTTAGTAACATTCTCTGCAATTTCTTCACCTCCACTGGGATGCTGATATGGAGATGTCAGAGATTTTGCTGGAACTCAGCAAAAGTCTTTTATGAGTCACCTCTCTTGATGTGGAGGCATTATTCAGAGAGTTAATCCCAACAGCTGATCTCACAAGACTTCAGGGATCTTCAACATTGGTCCATAATTTTAGTATTGGGCCCAGCTAACTTTCTTCACCTCCATACCATTTTGCAGTTCACCACTCTTGAATTGTAGATGTTATTCATAGGACTAATCCCAATAGTTACCGCACCAGACATAATGGAACCACAACACAAATGCATCATCACAGTATTGGGCCCAGTTAAACCAGTGAATAAATACTCCCTTCCTAGAAGGTCCATGGCTCCCTATTCTGAATATTATAATGGGGAACAAACAGAATTCTCCGATCCATTTTACGCTTTATTCCAAGGTGGCTATAGGAGCCAAGGTAGAAAGTCTACGGACCCCTTTCCATTCCCAAAGAAGGGAGGTAATCATCTATGTGGAATGCACTCTCTGTTTTCAAGCCCCCCCCCTCCTCACTCCAGTAGATACTTTATTGATTTTTTTTTTTCAGAGGCTTGTTCAGACCTAGTATCTCTACAGTAGGAGCTGTACATGCATCAGAGGAATGATGTAATAGAGAGGGTGATGAAAATATAAAAATCTGGAATTATATTCCCAGAACGTTTTAATTTCAAAAGAAGGGGAAAGTTCTGACTCATCAGTCTTTCTCCATTTAACAATTAATTCTGGAAAAGCTTCCCAAGATAGACATCTGCTCAGTCAGGAATGTCTGGGTGGTCTCCATAGAACTCCATGATGCCTTTCTTCACACTTCGACCTTCCCAGCCCACAGGAAATTTCTGCACATTTGCCTGGAACTGAATATCTTCCAATTTCTGGTTCTACTTCAGTCTACCTTCCATTTGCAGAGGCTTCATCAGGGTGATGAATGGCAGCTCATTTAATGCCTTCAGAGATTTTCATAATCTAATAATTCAATGACTGGCTGATGCACAACATCCTTAGATGTGCCCTTTTGTAGGATCTGTCTCTCTGTTGAATTGTCTATGCCTAATCCTTGATAGAATTTCATTGACATGGGCATGAATTTTCTCTCCTGTCAAAACTTCATGTTCCTTCTGACAGAATCTCACTAGTACTTTCTCTCATAGCAATACTGGATTCTTTGTCTGCTTGCATTTACCCTCAGTCTTCAGGAGACTCTGAATAATACAGTATACGTTGTTAACCAAGGAAGACTTCATATGTGGGTTCTCTAATACAGTATACGTTGTTAACCAAGGAAGACTTCATATGTGGGTTCTCTAGTTCTTGCTTCCAGCGGAATGGAGACCTCACAAGGACCCCCTGTTTGATCAGGTCTCCTTAGAATCCAAGTCTCATCACCATATGAGCTAGTGATAAAATTAGGATAGCTTTCTGACCAATTTATACACCTGAATCTCACTCCTTGTGTCACATTGACACCTCAAGTTCAGTCTGGGGTGTTCACTTTGAGCAGTGGGAAATGGTTGGGGTTGGGGGGTGGTAGTCCATCATGGTCTTTGGTCTCAGAAGTATATTTCCATCACATCAACAATCTAGAAATGCAGAGTTTTTCTGGCACTTCAGGGATGCCTCAACCACATATTAAGACCATTGCTGCATCATGGTTGCAACAGACAACATGTCAGTGTCACCTACCTTCTATATACCAGGGGACACACATGCACCTTTCCTCTGCTTGGAAGTTTTGAACATCCTCCATTGAATAGCTTCATTTTGGCAGAGAGTACATTCGTTCTTAGCAAGCAGTCCTCACAGAAAGGTATTTGTGCCAGACAATAGCAGAGACACTTGTTCATCTGTTGGGAAACCAATGGCAGACTTGTTTGCATGGAGACTGAACAACAAACTATCTCCAGTGCCAGACTAGAGGGTAATGCCATACGTACACCTGTGCCTTTCCACTTTGCAGAATAATCCTTCAGGTTCTTCATAAAGTCTGGACTTCCAAGTTATGGTTCATCCTGATAGGTTCCCTGTGTCTCCAGTGATCATGGTTAAGTGATGTTCTGGACCTATTGATCAATGACTACAGGGAATTACAACCTAAGACAGGGCTCTGTTGACCAGGACTGGTTTTTGAGCAATGTTCCAAATGCATTGCTCAGGCCAGAAGGCAGGTGACTTCCATGGTTTACAATGCCAAGTAGAGAATGTTCCAAATGCATTGCTCAGGCCAGAAGGCAGGTGACTTCCATGGTTTACAATGCCAAGTAGAGAATGTTCCAAATGCATTGCTCAGGCCAGAAGGCAGTGACTTCCATGGTTTACAATGCCAAGTAGAGAATGTTCCAAATGCATTGCTCAGGCCAGAAGGCAGTTGACTTCCATGGTTTACAATGCCAAGTAGAGAATGTTCCAAATGCATTGCTCAGGCCAGAAGGCAGTTGACTTCCATGGTTTACAATGCCAAGCTGAGAATTTTCTGTAATTGATTATATATGCCCCCCTTTAAATGCAGTTGCAAATTTGCTTCATTTTCTGTTTGAGGAAATAGATTGCCCAGTATCCACCATTAAGAGCAGCCCTCTCCTTCCCTTTTAAGTTTTCTGTAGACTTCACTAAAGGGTCAGATGCACATCATCAGAACTGATCAGGTACTTTGAACTCCCGTTATCATTCTTTTGCTCTTTTATGCTGAGGTGGAACCTATCGTGCTGTTTGGTTGTTATCTAAACTTTCTACAATCCTTTGAGTGAAGCTTCATGCAGCACCTTTCCCTTAAAACAGTTATCTTTCTCTCATTGTATGAGAAGTGAAATTCATGTCTTAACAATCGAAACTGTTAGTTTAAAGTTCATTAGCAACAATGATTTGGTCTCTCTTGTCTCAATCAGAAGAGAATAACAGGGTCATAACTATCTTTTTCTCCCTCACAAGACTCGAAGGTATCACATATATTTAGGTAGCTACCATCTTGAGGTGGATTGTTTGAAATATTTAAAGAGCTTATCAGTCTCACAATGAGAGAGGTCATTCTTTCATTAAGATCAAATCCCATGAGATCAGGGCTACTGCTGCATCTTGGTCCTTTTTGAATTATTCCTCTTTGGATATGCCATGAAAGCTGCCTTCAGGCCATCACTCACTTTCTCATTATTTTACTTTCGATCAGTATTTCACTGGAGTGAGGGTATTTATGCCAAGCTGTCCTCAGTACTCTGCTAGGGCACTCAATCAACAGCAGTGGTAAGTTCACTTTGACAGCTATTTTTAGACCATCAATCTCACGCTGGAGATGGAAAATCAGCAGAACATTAAGAGCTAAGAAATGCAAGTTTTCTCATTGATGTGTCACTTGAGCTTAAACTCGTATACATCTGGTATACAGGTAACCATTATAGGTTTCATATCTATGATAGTGTGGATTTATGACAATATGGGTTTCATATCTATGATAGTGTGGATTTATGACAATATGGGTTTCATATCTATGATAGCTTGGATTTATGACAATATGGGTTGAAAGAAAACTATGTGAAGCCTGATATTGTATCTTAATTTCTTGTCTTGAAAATTAAATACACAAATACCATGAACTGAACAAATATATATTAATTTGCATAGCAGTCATTACTAAATTTAAATGGCATTAAGGTGGCAAGTAGTTTTGACTGGTATTTTGTTTATCCCTACCAACACACATAAACATTTTCATTTAATTCCTTGGCATACTTGCTATGCTAAGTTTGGTATATAATGCAGTCAGCAGTTATGTACCCCATCTTCTGTGCTGTATTCTTAATGTCTGTATAAAATATAGATGCAAAAGACTAAACCTTTTGATTGCTTGGCTTGGGATGGTAGTGGATATAAAAATCCTAACATAAATGATAATCCAGGAAGTAATCTCAACGAAACGTAATTTATATGGAATAAAATCCTTTGTTAAAGACAGATTATTCTTTATTGCACACTTTGAACATTTTTTTGTCTTATGAAACATTGGTCTTGCTAGAGATGGTCTTTTAGCCCAGGTTCAGCTGATTTCCTCTTTCAAGTTTTTTTTTATTTGATTCATCTTTATATGATTTTTAAGAGATAATATGACAAACTGATATCCCTGTAGAAAACCTTTTTTTTTCTTCTATTTTATGCTTATCATGTATCTATGTATATGACACTATTTGTGTTATATATCTTCCTTTTTTCTATTGCTGGCATGGAATGGCTTTCTGACACATGACAAGTCTATGATAAGGATAATAATAACAATAAATTAATTGTTAAATAAATTTTAAAAAATGTTGCTACAGTTAAACTTTATAGTTTAGGTGGCCTCTCATTGATTTTTTAAGTAACTCAGATTTTAAAATATAAGGCATATGGTAGTCTGTGAAAAGAATGTAATAAAATGTTATAAACAGTGTTGTAAAAGTAGATTGCTACAGTGTTGCAATTTGTAAATAAGAGAAGGTTTATAAGCTTGCTGCTCATGAGAACACTAATTTAGGATATGGACCTGGGTGATGTTTGTGTAAATGCTATGGCAAGGCACTGTTTAAAATGTTTTGTTTATAAGAGATTGATATATGGTGATAATTGTACATTAATGATCCCCTGAACAAATTTACACAATTGTTCTCATTTCAGGTCATCTCAAAGCCCTTAAATGTCCCTTTTGTGACTACGCAACAAATGATAAAAGTAATTTCCGGCGTCATAGGCGACTGCATGCCAGAAACAATCCTGTTAATGTTTTGAAGTGTGGGAAGTGTTCATTCACAACAATACTGCCTCGAAAAATTAGAGAACACTATCAGCGTGTACACAATGAACATTTGCCACCTGATATATCTGAAACTACTTCATATGAGCCCCAACGTTTTCTTAATGGTCAGTTTGGAATGGGACATATTGAGCTTAGCCCAACTAATTGCCCAGTGTCAAGTGGCCCTGTGACTGTTGCCCCAATTCATACTTTACTGACCACTGCCCATGCTGGGGGTTATCATTACAGCGCTAATGCACGGCAGCCTATGGCAAACTGTATGGTAAACCAGTACGGTAATGTGTACACTTCGGTAGCAAGGAGACAATCTGATGAAAACAACATGGCTTCAAATTACCTTCGTTCCATTGTTTCATCCATCATGAACTCCCATCACCAGACACGAGTCCCAGCAACAAGTACCATGACATCATCCAGCTTCTTCATGCCACAGGCTGTTGAATCGACACAGCTTTCCCCAGTTACACCCCAGAGGAGATTACCACACACACATGAAATACAAGATGTTAAAATAAAAGTTGAACCTATTGAATGTGATGGAACATCAGATGTGTCAAGTTCTGCAACACCATACAGTAATGCTCCTTATACACCTGATATTCCATGCAGTGCAGAGGCTCAGAGTACTCACCGTAGTTATCGAGAAAGTGTTGATGATTCACTGAACAGGTCAAATGAGGCATCATCTACAAATCATATTCTCTCAGGTCAAAGCATGCAGAGACCAAGTAGAACACACCGTCCCAGTCCAGATGAGCTTTCTAGTTCACGGCACGATACAAGGTTAAGTATGGACAGCTCAGCAATCAAAACCACCATCAAAATTGAGACAACAAACATAGGCATTCAGTGTGAATTGCCTGTAGTAAAACCGGAGTCTTTGATCCAAAATGGTACATACATTCAAGAGGGAATAGGTGGACGCTTGATTCGGGTAAGGGGAGTTGAAAGAGGAGTGCAGTGTGAAATTTTAAACACTGTTCGAACTCAGAGATTGTCAAACCGGGCACAGTCTGTGGCAAGTGAATCAGAAATGAGCGAACAGCAGAGCTCGATTGGTGGAGAGTCACGATGCTGCCACTGTGGAATCACATTTGATGATGAAGTATTGTTCTCTATTCATATTGGGTGTCATAGCCATACAGACCCCTTTATCTGCAATGTGTGTGGCAAACAATGTGGGAATAAGTATGGTTTTTATTCCCATATTATGAGAGGACATCAGTTCTGAACTACTTGGCTGAATATGAACATCTTTTTTGCCTGAATGCATGCCAAAATAAAAATTCATTGCATTAAATGGAACACTGAAAGAAGGTAACCACATCTTTGGAAGACATCTAGTATCATGCCATGGATGAATTCTTAACCATGTTATGGTGTTACAGTGGTTTTTAAAAACCATATACAAAAGTTTCAAAGAGTTTGGAAACAATGGCTATGTTGGCACAAGAAATTACTAAAATAACACTTTGTGATAAAAATATTAGATGTTCATTCAAGTAATAACAACACATTCTTTGGCTTTTATTTTCAGGGTTGCATAAATGATATATGACATTATTACAAAGAATGAGTTGTGCAGAACTAAATCAAACATTTATTGTTTCCAAAGAAAAAACGTTACAATAAAGGGGGAATTATGAGTAATGACTAAAGTTGAACAGGAGTCGGGTCCATGACAAGATAAAATTTTACAGTGCAGTCCTTTTTCTGGTACACATGGTTACAAAATCATTTGTCTGTGTTTTTCAAAAGCAAAATATGGCAACTACTTGAGAAAATCTAGTGTCAGCCTTATGACATGATTGATATACTGTCTCACTTACCCTTTCCATAGTTTTGTTTTTTTGTTTATGTAATTTTACATTATGTCAGATTAAGCACAGCCAGTAATGAGCAAGATTTATGCATAGTAATGAGGTGATCTTGCATCTAATTATCTTGTTCTCACATGAAGATCATGCTTCTCATCCAGTTTTGATTAAACATTGAATGTATCAAGATCATGGATGAATTTGATAATAAATGAGGTTCATACATTAATGAAGTGTTCTTACATCTAACTGGCTTAAATTGTTGCCATGCAGGAAGCCTTATTTCTGATCCATTCTTTCTTGATAAGATTTGGAATGTAGGACTTTATAATTCAGATCTCACATGAATTTGCTATTGATCAAAAGCCACACATATTAATGAGGTGATTTGGAATCAGTTTGGCTGAGCTGGTTGCTACCTTGGAAGCAATGTTTGTTGATTAAACTTGGAATATGGGCTTATATCAAACTCGGAGTAGTTAAGTAGTGATTGAGATCCTTACTCAATAATGACATGATTTTGTATCTGATTGGCTGAGCTTATTTCCACTCTGGAGACCATATTTTGGATTCAGGTTTGATTAAATTTGAAATACAGGTTTATAGGGTGAAGATCTTATTTGAGTTCAATGAAGAGTGAAATCCATGCATAGAGACAGTTTCTAATTTGATTTTGAAAAGACTTGTTAAAGACCTAAATCATCAGGAACTTAGATGGGTACAGTTATGGGCAATATCCATGCATATTAATGAGGTGATTGATAGATGGGTACAATTATGAGCAAGATCCATGCATATTAACAAGGTCATTGATAGATGGGTACAATTATGGGCAAGATCTCATGCATATTAATGAGGTGATTGATAGATGGGTACAATGATGGGCAAGATCAGTGCATATTAATTAGGTGATTTTTTGAGTTTTATGATAAAAAAGATCTACACACATTAATGTTGGAATCATGTATATAATTGGCAGAACTTCTTACCATTTGTGAGTATTGATCCAACAGTAATTAAATAGACTAAATATCATCAAGATGTTGATGAGTCCTGTCAACGAGACCTATGTACATAGGCTTGCATCATCAAGATGTTAATGAGGCCTGTCAACAAGACCTATGTACACAGGCTTGCATCATCAAGATGTTGATGAGACCTGTCAACGAGACCTATGTACATAGGCTTGCATCATCAAGATGCTGATGAGTCCTGTCAACAACACCTATGTACATAGACTTGCATCATCAAGATGTTAATGAGTCCTGTCAGTGAGACCTATGTACATAGGCTTGCATCATCAAGATGTTGATGGGTCCTGTCAGTGAGACATATGTACATAGACTTGCATCATCAATATGTTAATGAGTCCTGTCAATGAGACCTATGTACATAGACTTGCATCATCAAGATGTTGATGAGTCCTATGTACACAGGCTTGCATCATCAAGATGTTGATGGGTCCTGTCCATGAGACCTGTGTACATAGACTTGCATCATCAAAATGTTGATGAGTCCTGCAACGAGACCTATGTACATAGGCTTGCATCATCAAGATGTTGATGAGTCCTGTCAACAAGACTTATGTACATAGGCTTGCATCGTCAAGATGTTGATGAGTCCTGTCAGCGAGACCTATGTACATAGACTTGCATCATCAAGATTTTGACAAGTCCTGTCAACAAGACCTATGTACATAGGTTTGCATCATCAAGATGTTGACAAGTCCTGTCAACGAGACTTATGTACATAGGCTTGCATCATCAAGATGTTGATGGGTCCTGTCAACGAGACCTAGGCATCATCAAGATGTTGATGAGTCCTGTCAACAAGACCTATGTACATAGACTTGCATCATCAAGATGTTGATGAGTCCTGTCAATGAGACCTATGTACATAGACTTGCATCATCAAGATGTTGATGAGTCCTGTCAATGAGACCTACATACATAGGCTTGCATCATCAAGATGTTGATGAGTCCTGTCAATGAGACCTATGTACATGGACTTGCATTGTCAAGACGTTGATGAGTCCTGTCAACAAGACTTATGTACCTAGGCTTGCATCATCAAGATGTTGATGGGGCCTGTCAACGAGACCTATGTACATAGGCTTGCATCATCAAGATGTTAATGAGTCCTGTCAACAAGACCTATGTACATAGGCTTGCATCATCAAGATGTTAATGAGTCCTGTCAACCAGACCTATGTACATAGGCTTGCATCATCAAGATGTTGATGAGTCCTGTCAATGAGACCTATGTACATAGGCTTGCATCATCAAGATGTTGATGGGTCCTGTCAACGAGATCTATGTACATAGGCTTGCATCATCAAGATGTTAATGAGTCCTGTCAATGAGACCTATGTACACAGGCTTGCATCATCAAGATCATCATCATAAATATCGTCATGATTATGGTCAGTACTTAATAACATACTTTTTCATCTGATTAGCAGAAGTTGCTGACTTTTTTCAAACTTATTAAATAGTCTTGTTGTCTCAAGATGTTGGGTTACTTTGATTATGAGCTAATTCAAGTAATTTATGAGTTAAACTTGTATCAGTATGGCTGAGCCTGTTAACACTCTGGAGACTCAATTTCAGTTGGATTGTGCGCCAGGTTGGTAAATAAGGTATTGCATTTTATTCTTTGTAAAGTTTATAAAAATTATTTCATCTTAGATGCTGATGTTGGTAGGAATGTTTGTTCCCCTTTTTGAAGTTGGGCATATTTTGAGAATATTTGTCAGATCTCAGATCAGGTATTTCTGATAAGAATTTTGCTCCACTTGCTAACCACTCTTTTGATTCAGCAAGCCTGTCATATGGTCCTGCATTTAAGACAGGTTATTGATATGTTTGATCCCATTTGTCATTGTTATTATGGTCAGATACAATCATATTGTATATAACTCAGCTGAAGTAGAGCTAGGAAGCTTTGGAGATTTCATCAGATTTTGGAACTGTTGGGATTTGCCATCTAATAATATTGAAACCCAAGACATTTAATATCATTGTCAAATATTTGCACTCTCTTTTATAATTGGCTGTTTCTAAAAAATAGCAGAATCAAAACTGAATTTGAATTTTCTGACTTCAAAGAATATTTTTTTGTTTGCTTGACATGGACAATATTGGTTAAATTTTTGTGCAAATTTAAATAACTGAAGCAGTAAACCAGGAGTCATCTGGAAGTGACGTATACTACCTGCTTATGTAAAGACTCTTACTGAAAGAACTCTGTAGTCCAGGACTTTTAATAGCTGTTGATCCTGCCTTGACAGAAAATAAACATGGTAATCACTTTGGCATATATCTTCGTTTCCATCTGTATGTCTATCTACACTGTACATTAATGTAAGTGTTAAAGTTTTTCAGATTAAGTTTTGTCTTAAAGTACGTTTCTTTCTAATGAAAAGGCATGCAGGACAAAGATGTCTCTCCTGATACTACTTATGGTAGTGCTACATGGCTAAGATTGTACAAGTTATATACTACTTATGGTAGTACTGCATGGCTAAGATTGAACAATTTCTGGCTAAGATTGTACAATTTATATACTACTCATTGTAGTACTGCATGGCTAAGATTGTACAGTTATATAGTACTCATGGTAGTACTGTCTGGCTAAGACTGTACAGTTATATACTACTCATGGTAGTACTGCATGGCTAAGATTGTACAATTTATGCTCATGGTAGTACTGCCTGGCTAAGATTGAACAATTTATATACTACTCTTGGTAGTGCTACATGGCTAAGATTGTACAGTTCATATACTACTCATGGTAGTACCACAAGTTAAGATTGCACAATTTTTATACTGCTCATGGTAGTACCACAAGCTAAGATTGTACAATTTATATACTCATGGTAGTACCACAAGCTAAGATTGTACAATTTATATACAGTGTACTGCTCATAGTAGTGCTACATGGCTAAGATTGTACAATTTATATACTACTCATGGTAGTACCACAAGTTAAGGTTGTACAATTTATATACTGCTCATGGTAGTACCACAAGTTAAGATTGTACAATTTATATACTACTCATGGTAGTACTGCATGGGTAAGATTGTACAATTTATATACTACTCATGGTAGTACCACAAGCTAAGATTGTATAATTTATATGCTACTTACATTTCATTTTGTATCCATGGTAACTTAAAAGAGTACTGACTGCAGAAAATTCTAGGTATCAAAAGCCACCTCAGTACAACTTGCTTGTTGTGTGCACCAAGTTTGTTTGAAAAGCCTTTAACAGCTTGAGAGTTATGCATTGGATAAAGAAACTGTTTCTGGACCTACAGAAAGACAGACATAAAGATAGCTATATTTTCACACACACACACAAACACACACACACACACACATGGGATAATGAATACTGATATTTTTCAGTAATTCATATATGTATTTTGTCCATTAGAGTCTTTTTGTATTAACCAAAGTATTATGTGTTCCTTTTCAGTTAAGCAACAATTTTTAATATTTCTTCCCACCAGTGTCAACCTTGCAAGTAGTATGTAGTTAATTTTGTGATTTACTGACAAATCTTGTGGGGACATGAAAGGTCTGAAGTTGACCCAGATGCTTTGTTGATATGCTTAGATGAATGACTATTATTGGCTGTGATGAGAATTTGTTTTATTAAGTTTCAATGCTGTACATAGTATTGAAATAATTGTATTGCACAAGGCTATTTTTTAGATCACCTGTATAGCATGCATTCTATTAATCATTATGCCATTCCCTGTATGTTGGTATCTTTGGCATCCTTGCAGGTTATGTTTACTGTTCAATTATTATGCCATTCTCTGAATGTTGGTATCTTTGGCATCCTTGCAGGTTATGCTTACTGTTCAATTATTATGCCATTCTCTGAATGTTGGTATCTTTGACATTCTTGCAGGTTATGCTTACTGTTCAATTATTTTGCCATTCCCTGTATGTTGGCATCTTTGATGTCCTAGCAGGTTATGCTTAGAGTTCAATTATTTTGCCATTCCCAGTATGTTGGCATCTTTGACATCCTAGCAGGTTATGCTTACAGTTCAATTATTATGCCATTCCCTGTATGTTGGCATCTTTGACATCCTGACAGGTTATGTTGACTGATCAATTATTTATGCCATTCCCTGTATGTTGGCATATTTGACATCCTAGCAGGTTATGCTTACTGTTAAGTTATTATGCCAATTATTATGCCATTCCCTGTATGTTGGTATCATTTACATCCTATCTTACTATTCAAAGGGCATTTGTTCCTCAGCACTCATTATACTGAGGTTGGTTCAGTAACCAAAATATCACATTCATACTAAAATGGAATTCATATCAAAGTATGTTTTATATCAAGAACTGAAACACACAGATCAGCTTTATAGTAAGGAGGTGCTTTCCACTCTCTGTGAAAAGATAAGATTATAGTGAGGACAGAACATGCTGTTTTACACTCTGTGAAAAGATAAGATTATTGTGAGGACAGAACAGGCTGTTTTACACTCTGTGAAAAGATAAGATTATAGTGAGGACAGAACAGGCTGTTTTACACACTGTGAAAAGATAAGATTATAGAGAGGACAGACCAGGCTGTTTTACACTCTCTGTGAAAAGATAAGATTATAGGGAGGACAGACCAGGCTGTTTTACACTCTCTGTGAAAAGATAAGATTATAGGGAGGACAGAACAGGCTGTTGTACTCTCTGTGAAAAGATAAGATTATAGTGAGGACAGAACAGGCTGTTGTACTCTCTGTGAAAAGATAAGATTATAGGGAGGACAGAACAGGCTGTTGTACTCTCTGTGAAAAGATAAGATTATAGTGAGGACAGAACAGGCTGTTGTACTCTATGTGAAGAGATAAGATTATAGGGAGGACAGAACAGGCTGTTTTACACTCTCTGTGAAAAGATAAGATTATATGGAGGCAGCACAAGCTGTTTTACCCTCTCTGTGAAAGATAATATTATAGTGAAGACAGCGCAAGCTGTGTAACACTCTGCGAAAAGATAAGATCATAGGGAGACAGCACAAGCTGTTTTACGCTCTGTGAAAAGATTAGAGTGAGGACAGCACAAGCTGTTCATAGCTCTGCTTACAAAACAAGTGTTTATGATAATCCTACATCAATATCTGTTGTTCAGACATTTCTTTGTTGTTTGACATTCATTCCATCAGATACATTTGTCAATTCCATGTATCCTGAACACTTTTATCTTACCTTGGAAAGTTAACACCAGTATACTTCCATATTTTGACTTTATTCAAATTTTGAAGTGTTTAATATAGCTATGGAATTTTAAATGCTTCAAATCTAATGGGGAAAGGAAGGGGGATTGTTTTATTTCTTAATTTGTGGCAGAAATGCAGTCAGATGTACATGGGCCAAACTGTACTGCTGTGGTAGGCAAGGTATACTATTTTTTATCAACATTATAATTTGAATAGGGAATATTCCACCTTTTGTCCTGTTGTTTTTGAAAATGACCTTTTAATAGCAGCAATACATTTCTTGCCACTATTGCACTGCATACCATTTCTAGAATTCCAAGTCCCAACTCCAAGCAAAATACTTTTGGGATGCCCAGAATTGTCAAGAACAAGATTCCAGTCTAATTCCTTAGTCATAGCCAACACACAGAATATCCTTCCTGTTTCAGTTGACTATCATGCATGTCACACATGTAAAGATCTCTTATCAAATTTTGGTTTTTATCATTCTGAAATATATATTTGGGCTGTCTTAACCTCTTTGTTTTTCTCACCAGTTCTTGCATTATTTTAGTGTGTTTTTGTCTTTGTTGTTTTCCTTTTGCAAATTTTGAAATGATTTTTATGCCTCGCCTAGCAGGCAGTGCTTTTGTGTAGTGTTAAACCCATCTTAGTAACCAGTGTTTATGTATTACCTACCATTCTTTGGTTCCTGATTATTTTGATTTTTGTAAAAAAATTTCTCTCAGAGAATAATATGTCACAGGGTTGTGGGTAAGTTTCTGTTTTGTGGAAAAAGTATTGTTTCTACTGTCCAGGGCTATAGATTAGCATTTTCTAACACTTGCGTTCTTTTAGAGTTATGCCATTGGGTTGGACCCTCATGTTTCTGATCTTAATAGGATATTTGGAGCTTCAGAGACTGGTATTTCACTCTCTGAGGCCAAGATGTACTCATTGGGCATTATCAAAATCCCTTACAAATCTTTGAGTGAAGCTTCCTTCAAGTACCTAGCCCTTAAGATTTCCTTCTTTCCTTAGCAACAGGGTGAGCTCATTCCATTACTGTGAGGGACCTGTTTTTAATAAGAATTAAAGTCCATTACTGTGAGGACCTTTCTTTAATGAGAATTAAAGTCCATTACTGTGAGGACCTTTCTGTAATGAGAATTAAAGTCCATTACTGTGAGGACCTTTCTTTAATAAGAATTAAAGTCCATTACTGTGAGGACCTTTCTTTAATGAGAATTAAAGTCCATTACTATGAGGACCTTTCTTTAATGAGAATTAAAATCCATTACTGTGAGGACCTTTCTGTAATGAGAATTAAAGTCCATTAGGTTAGGGTTATATTACTGCATCTTGTGCATTCTAGAATCACTCCTCTTTGGATGATGTTGTGTCAATATCATACTACCTTTTCACCTTTTACCTGTGACAGTTTGATCTTTGGTGAACCAGAGCAAGGACATTTATTCACTGGGTCCAATAATGAGAGCAAAGCATGCGGGCAAGTCATCTACCAGCTTACAGTAGTTAAGTGTCCTACTGTAAGATAAGTACATTTTTTTCATTTACCAGTTTTTGTTTGGGGTCATCGGTGTACCTTCTAACTGATAAATTCAGCAATGCAGTAGTTGCAGGTCTTGGATCACTGGTATCAAAATGTAATATTTTGTGGGATAAAATGATTTTACATATGTAATACTCACATGCTACTATTGTATCCAATTCCCTTCTCCCTTCCTGCTCTGATGTCCTGTAGTTTTGGTCCCAAGTCATAAGAGGAAGAATATTTGTATGTTGGCTGTGACAAGGGAATCAGACTGAGATAATGTTCTTTTCAGTTCTGGGCCTCCAGTTTTTGGCATCCCAGAAACGGTAAGCAGTGCAAGAGTAGCAGGTAAGTATTACATAATTAAAACTAGTTTACCCTCCTTCCTGTACAAAATACATGTTTGCTGAGAATCTTTCTACCTAGAAATTACATGGTCTGCTCTTAAAGTTAGTAGAGCTGGAATTAGATAGGTTGCATGACACCATTTATTGTAGCACCTGGGAAGTTTTACTCATGTTGCATTGTACATGGCATAATCAGGTCAGTGGCCTTGTATGAGTGTATAACTTTCAGTTGAAACCATGCACCTTGGTATAATTTCCTCTGCTAAGGTTAACAACATGTGTTGCACTGCTATGTGCATAGTGTTAAATGCAATGTCAGTGACATCAAAAGAAGTCAGTCAGCTGCACTCTTAGGTTTTGCCTATTTCATAATAACTAGAGAATGTGTCACTGAACACAGGCAGCTCCTTGCAGCAGGAGTACCAGATGCAAATACCATCACTTAAGGTTTGTTATTTCACAATGTGTTGTCAGAGTGAGGTCTGTTGTCTAAGGAAATTGCAAGAATAATGTAACCGCTTCAGTGGCCTAGTGGTGAGAGCATCCGCCTCGGATGCGGGAGATTGTGGGTTCAATCCCTGGCCGAGTCATACCAAAGACTTACAAAAATTATACTAACAGCTGCCTCGCTTGACACTCAGCATTAAGAGGTTAGTGTTAGGACTGGTCAGCCTGGTGTCAGGAAAATGTGACTGGGTGGGACATCATGCTACATGTCTGCGGCATGATGCCTCAGTGCTAGACATCTGCAGACATCGTAGCGATATGACTGAAAATTGTTAAAGCTGCATTAAAAATCCAAATCACACACAAGAATAATGTACATCCTCTCTGTCAACACGTTATGCAATGGCAGATTGTGATCGCTACTGTTTATAGTTGGGTGTATGTTATAACATGGATAAGTACAGTTGGATATGTGTTATAACTTGGATGTATACAGAATACAGTTTTTTTGCTCTGTGGTAAGCCTTGCTATTGTTCATTGATGATGGCAAGTGGTGGAAGATAAGATATTTGGACTTTCAGTAAGGCAATCAGTGAAGTTTACTGCCTTCTTTTCCAGGAGACATGTCCAAAACCTTCTGGGTCCTTTGATGCCAGAATTCTTTCCAGTTTGAAGACAATCTCCTGAACACAAAAGAAAGTCGATCTTTTGTTCCTTCCCCATTTGTCTGTGGTTAAAGTATTGCTCAAAAGAATGGTACAAGGCCAAGAGGCAGTAAGACAGCAGGGTTGATCAGTTCGCTCTGCCATCCTGTGACTACTGATGTCACCATGGAATTACAGTTCACCTGCATGGCCACTTAAGCCTCCTGGCCTGGAGTTGAGAGCATCTGAAGTCAGTATTTCCATGGTTATTGCATACCTGTTGAAATGCTCTAGGTTATGAATCTTTTCCCCGCAGCCTCCTTTAACATTCTGATAGAGGAGCCAAATCAGCAAGACACTCACTCTTGCCATTGATGGCTGTGTTAGTGGAGCTACTATATCTTTGTAGGGATGGGGCCCTGGAGTCTTCTATGTTCATATTAAGATACAGATGTCTTTTGGTCATCACAGACAACATGTCAGTCATGGCATACCTCAGATGACAATTTAGGCTCTCATGCTCCTTCATTTTGCTCGTATGTTTGGAACCTCTGATAGACAGCTTCAGAGGTGATTGCCTTCAGAGTCCACCAGGCAAGAAAAAATTTTAGTAGACAGCCATTGGAATCGGAATCTCATCTTAGAGTTTATTAGGTATTTTGAGCTCCAGATGCATGTTCTTTGGTCATTAATGCCAACATGGAACCTTTTTTGTGTTCTTTGGTCATTAATGCCTACAGGAACCTTTTATGTGTTCTTTGGTCATTAATGCCTACATGGAACCTTTTATGTGTTCTTTGGTCATTAATGCCTACATGGAACCTTTCATGCGTTCTTTGGTCATTATATTGCCTACATGGAACCTTTCATGCGTTCTTTGGTCATTAATGCCTACATGGAACCTTTCATGCGTTCTTTGGTCATTAATGCCTACATGGAACCTTTCATGCATTCTTTGGTCATTAATGCTTACATGGAACTTTTCATGCGTTCTTTGGTCATTAATGCCTACATGGAACCTTTCATGTGTTCTTTGGTCATTAATGCCTACATGGAACCTTTCTTGTGTTCTTTGGTCATTAATGCCTACATGGAACCTTTCATGCATTCTTTGGTCATTAATGCCGACATGGAACCTTTTATGTGTTCTTTGGTCATTAATGCCTACATGGAACCTTTGTCATTAATGCCTACATGGAACCTTTCATGCATTCTTTGGTCATTATAATGCCTACATGGAACCTTTCATGCGTTCTTTGGTCATTAATGCCTACATGGAACCTTTCATGCATTCTTTGGTCATTAATGCCTACATGGAACCTTTCTTGTGTTCTTTGGTCATTAATGCCTACATGGAACCTTTCATGTGTTCTTTGGTCATTAATGCCTACATGGAACCTTTCTTGTGTTCTTTGGTCATTATCTAAATCGCTTTATGAACCTTTGAGTAGGGCTTCATTTGAGAATCTTGCATTAGACAGTGTTCCTTCCATCTTTAAAATCAGCATGGAAAAGGAGTGAAAATCTTGCCTTACATGTGGAAGATGGTTGTCTTCATTTCAAAGCAACTATGATTTAGTCTCTCTTCTGTGCCAAGCTTTAATTCTGGCTAAGAATCAAGTCTCTGGTCTCAGTGACATCTGTGGTAGACTTCTTTGTC